>JAIUND010001937.1:0-28006 GCA_034699125.1 Gisinianus flammeolus | reverse complement strand
AATACTCCACTGAGCACATAGGTCCTTTTAGAATTAACCATTTCGGCTATAGCGCTTTTTGGAGTTTCACGAACGAATTGTTTTACTTGTATCCACGTTCGTATGGAAACCAAAAGAGTTTGCAATTCACATTACGAGAAATTTTCATTGAGAACCATATTTGACTATGGACTACAAAGATAAGATGAATATTTGTAAATTCTTCGCAATGAAATCATAACGTTGCTTACAATTATTACTTACAATTGTTAGCTTATTTGAAGCAAAATAAATAGGGGCAAAAAGAAGCCGTCCTTCACAACTCATCCTCGTTAGTATAGTGGTAAGTATCCCCGCTTGTCACGCGGGAGACCAGGGTTCGATTCCCTGACGGGGAGTAAGTTTTTGCCCGGAGTTACCCGGCTACATAATTTTTTGCATTATGAAAGTAATAATTGCGACAATACTAAGAACTGTATACGAATTTTCATTCCTGTTGGAACATTTTTCAAAATTTTATAACAAATTAAACCATCATATTCATTTCCCTATTATAACAAGCTTTTAGTTAATAAATAAATCCGACTGTTTTTAATCCGGTGTAACAATGAGTAACGATTTCCAATTTTCAAAGAGGATATTCGTGGGCGAACTTTAGAAAATGACGAATGGGAAAGATGTAGAAATATCTGTTAAAACGGTCATTGTGACATTTTTTGTGATTTTTCTATATTTCTGTAAACAACGAGTTTTTTCCCCTGTCTTTCACAACTTTTTGTGGAATGCATACAAAGGAATTCTAAGAATTTTCCCTGTTTTGTCTGTAAACTTGGAGGAGGAGGATTTCTGTGGTAAATAAGACTTTATCATCTGAATATATAGAAACTACAGAGAATATCTGGAGAAGACACACACTCTGTGAAAGTAATGGAGTTGTAGGGGGCGGGGGGGGGGTGAGTACGTGGACGGAGATGGAGAACTCGGATTCTGTCAGCCAGGGATGACTCATGAGAATGTTCGCCCCTGGGTTAAGTGTAGTTAAAAAAATGAAATGAATGCCACCGCATCTCTCTCAACTAAAGAAAATTGGGGAAGAGAAAGTCGGAGGGAGAGAGAGAAAGAAAGAGAGAGAGACCGTCACGCACCCACCACAAACACAAACAAACACATGGAGGAAACGGAAAATGGAAAACGCAAAACGCACTTTTCACGGATCCGTCGACATCTCATCTGTCTCTTTTCACTGTTCTCCGTTCTCTCAAAACTCTTCAAGCTGAAACACTTTTAGTTTTACTTTACTTTCTACTTTACTTTACTTTGAAGCATCCTCCGCCGCCTTTGTACTTATATAGATGCAGATACTTTCTCTCTATATTTATATGTACACATGGAAATTCCTCGAGAAAAACTGAAACTGAAACAAAGGCACCACTAGTTACTTTTAGCATTCTTTTATTATAAATCGCACACTCTTAATCTTAACTCTCTTTCTCTCCATGCCGTGGAACTGAAATCTAAAATACAGATGAAATGTACATGAAATAAAATCACAATAATGCAGTAGAGGGAAAAAAAACGGAGGGAAAAAAAAGACTGATGACAAAAGTTTTTTCCCTGCTTCTCACTTTGCTTTTTTGAATATATATCTGAGAAAAACTGGTACATTTGGTAGTTTTTTTCTTCCTTCGACTCCTGTGCATAGCCAAAGGGAAGACGGAGAGGAAAACATGTAGAGTCTGGAGTCTGGAGACTCAGACTCAGACTCAGACTGAAGAATAACAAGGAAAATGGGAAACCCGGAAAAGAAGAGAAAGACGACGACGACGACGACGACGACGACGAGGAAAAACAGAGTTTTGAGTTTGAGCGTATATGTAGGAAAAAATAAAACGAAATGAAAAGTATTGCCATTCTATACAAAAAGAAATTCATTCCATTTCCCATTCCTCGACGACAACGACAACGAAGGCCGGCTTTTTTCTTCTTGTGTGTATGTGTTTGGAGTTTGGAGTTTGGAATTTGGGTTTGGTGCTGTAATGTAAAATGTTCTATCGTCTACCGACCGGGCTATAGAAAACGTGGGAAGATTTATTGGTTTCGTTTTGGTCTCCTCTCTCCTCTGTTCTCTGTTCTCTTCTGTCCTCCTGTAATGTCTGTTCTGTTGGTTCAAGTTTACTTTGGTTTCACGACTTCGACTTCCACTTGGACGCTGACTCCATTCTCGTCCAAAGTCCATGGATTTTGTAGAGATTTTGCAAGTGATTTTACATTTTACATACATCTCTCCAGCTTCCCCCTTTTCTCTGCATACGAGTACTTTCCTCGGATTCTGGATTTGTACTTGTTCTCCACATTGCATAGAACATAGAATTTTAAAATGATGACGCATCTGATGCTTCACATTCGGATCTCAGATTTAGATTTAGATGTATCTTCGATGGAGAAGAAGAGAAAATTCCATTCTACATGAAAAATAAACTCATTGTATTGTTGTTGTCTGCTGACTATTTGACTGTGACTGTATTGTATATGAAATCTTCGTTCATATCCAAAGGGCGGAATTCCAATGTAAAAATGTGTGTGTGTGTGGGTGTACTCTTTTTTCTTGTATTTTGTACAGAGATGTGAGATCTGTGTCGGCTGTCATTCACACATGGACTGAGGAGTCTCACACACAGTCTCGCCATCAAATGGAGAGAGAGAGACAGAGAAAAGTCTTCTTCTTTTTTTTCCTTCCTGTGAAAAGTGCGTGTGCAAAAAAATTTATGTTCGTCTGTCTGTTTCCGTGGCGGGGTGAAACTGTTAAACCGTTAAAGCTATGTGGAAAAGAAGAGGAGGAGAAAAAATTGGGGAATATATAAGATGAAGGACAGAGGAGGAAAAGAGAGGAAAAGAGAGCATCACGTAATAAATATGATTTTCCAAAATGTCACACACGTTCGCTCCACTTTAGTCTCGCCGTACATACAAAGAGGATTTGCAATTTCCCCACAAGATACAGATAGAACAGAGAGAGAGCGAGAGAGAGAGAGAGAGAGAGAATGGACCACATTTTCGGAATAGATATTTTATATAAGAATATATGAGAGAACGGGAGGGATTCTTTTATTCAAGGGATTTTTTTTTGTGCTGGGAGGATCTTATTGGCCCATCATTTATTATTTTATTAGAATGTGGTTACAGGGATGGGAGAAGGAAGATGGGAGATGGAGATAGGCCATGGGGAAAATGAATACATTACCCACATTAAGCACACACATGAATGTCAACAGAGAGATGGGATGAGAATTTAGGTAGAGATCCAATGTTGATGTGAATTGCGATCCCCCCCCCCTTTAAAATAATGTTAATTTATGAGCGGACACGTCTGTTTATTTAGGGATTTCATCTTGAATTTCGAATTTCGAATTTGTAGGTATACTTTGTATTACACAGTAAGATACACACTACAATTCCTGGATTTTTTCCCTCTCTCCAGCCTTTCTTTTGTTGAGAGAGAGAGAGGAAGGGGGGGAAGCTCTCATTACATTTTACTCTCCTTACATTTTAATATCAATAGAAAGGAAAAAAAGGGATACGAAAACAGTTGCCGGAAAATGAGGAAAGTGGAGTATGCAAAAAAAAAAAAAACACTCATGGGCTTTTTCCTTGCTCTACAGTTTCGTAGAACTAAAACTCGGTGACAGATGCTTTTACGCCGGTTGAAGGGCTGTCAGAGAGGATCATGAGAAATCATGAGTATTTTGTACAGTATACTTACAGTACAGACCATAAAACGAAGGAGCTCTCATTCTCGGGAATTGGATACAGCAATGTGTAGTGCCACAAGGAATGAATGAAAGAGTATAGTTTGAATTCTGGGTATTCGGGAATTTGAGATTGGAATAATTATTATCTGGATGGAATTTCCGTAAAGTGCAAAATGCAATGTAAATAATATGATGCTGTTGCAGAATGAAATGAAATTAAATCCCGCGTTTGCATAAGTCTTCACGCCACAATCGATCTCCGAGAGAATATTTCTCCACCACTTACAAATATTTCAAAAAATCGGTAAAATAGAGCAACAATGACAAAATAAACGCTCATTTTCGTAAATATAATAGTAACTGTACCCAAAAATTACGGGAAATGTAGGAGATTCTGATTACAAAATGGTGAAGTATTACAGTAAAATTCGGGAAAAAAGATAAATAGATAAACCCTAGAAATGGTACCATAACCGTTTTACAGATATTTCCACATTTTTCCTATTCATAATTTTCTACAGTTCGTCCATGGAAATTTAAAATTGGAAATTGACCTTTATTCATTGCTACATGATTAAAAGTAGCCAGCCAGTCGGATTTATTAGCTAAAAGCTTGTTAGGGAAATGAAAATGATGGTTTAATTTGTATAGGATTTGTCGATTTCGTCTTTTTGCTCTTTCTCTTACGGATGGAGTCACAATCACACACAAGTCCGAAAGTGACAAAGATATTTAACGAGGACGATTAGTAATGTACACAGGAACAAATGAAATGAGGAAAATGCGGTTGTTGGTCCATGAGGATTTTGTGGTGATACATCAGTATAGTAGAGACAAGAGTATGGAGTATTCGAGTATTGGAGTACAGGAAATGTGAGTAGTTGGGAAAGAAAGTGGAAGAAGCTGCTGCTGCTACTGCTGCTACAGCGTTTATTGTACCTCTGAGTAGAGTTTATTTGATGGCATTCTCCGGTTTGTTAAATCCTTTGGGAAACTAAAGTGAATTGGGGCTTCAGGTTAATACTCACTCAGCAACAACCATTTACTCTGCCCAAATAGCCCAATACCCAAATACCCACAAACAAACTCTCTCTCTCGCTTTCTTTCTCTCTCTCTCTCTCTCGCCCGAGAAACTATGCGCGCAGCATATCACTTTGGTGAGTTACGGAAGACGGTCACGCTTTCTCTCTCTTTCTCTTGTGTGTGTTGAGGAAGACTTAAAGAGGACAAGTGAATGCTGTATTTATCTGAGGTTGTAAGAGGATTTTATGTTATATATATATATATTTTATCTATTCTTCCGTCCGCTTGTTCCTTCGTTCGTATATATCGAGACTCGACTCAACTTGTCTCGTTTTCTCTCTATCTCTCTCTCTCTCTCCTTCTGCACTCTCCGTTTAGGAAATCAAATAGCGAACTTGGAATACTTTGGAGTTTCACTCCTCTGACTAATCTGACTATCGTAATAAATATAAAATAAAATACTATGACCATCTTCCACTTGCCATTCCATCGTAAGTATTGCCCACGAGGACGGACAAACGCTGCTCCAAAGACTCTGTACGTCTAAAACATGAGCATTTGGTCTGGGTTGCTTTTAGCTTTTTAGCTGTCGCTTTTCAACATGGCCCACACAATCACACACACAGACACCAAACACACAAAGAGCCAAATTGATATTGTCATTCTGATGGTCTCGTATATTTTCTTAAGTGTAAAAACTCTACAGATTTTTATGTAGCCAAACTCTTGTTTTTTCCTCCCGTGTCTTTTATATTGAAACTTATACTGTGTGGACGATGGAGGATTTTTATCGAGATTTTAGTTGAGAGTTTGTGTGGACGTGAAGGTCGGAGGATCATTCAGATTCCAGATGAGAAGACTTGAGAGATTAAATATCCCACCATTTCACTGAATTACATTTTGATTTATTTATCGTTATGACTCTCCTCATTCTGAATGTCATATCATAAAATATCTGTTAATGTCCGTCATTTTCCATTGTACAAAAGCTTTTTCTCCTTGTTTTTTCTTCGCATAATAATATTTTTACAGTCAATTTTTGAGTGAGATTTTTTATCGTGTCATTGACAGTCAACGTCAACGAACATTCAATGTCAAGTTGTTTTATGTACATAGTAGAGCAATGACCCGATGACCAAAGATGAATCGTAACGCGACTTTAACAAAAATACCTAAATTAATGGGGAAAGTGTAGAAAAATAAATGGATTTGACTAAAATCGGGGAACCCTTGTCCATTTGTTTAATTTGTACCTTGAGATATTCCTTTGTATATGCTCTTCATTATAAATTATAAATCCATCCCGTTAAAAGCTATACAGACCAAACATATTCATTCAAATAAATTCAAAGTCGAATTCAAATGGGAGAGTTTTGTAGTGGAGAGTGGAGCTATGTAAAAAAACGTAGAGGAATCTCTCAAACAGATATATTCATATTATGAATATTCCAAAAACTCCAAAACGTACAACGTACAGACACAGATATGTATAAGTAAAAAGAAATCTCTTCACAAAAGAACGAGATGAACGAGAAGAAGACGAAAAGTTTTCTTTGTGGTGAGTTCTTTCTTGTGTGTGTGGACTGCGGATGTGGAAGTTGAACGTTGAACATGTGTAATTTAAATGTTAACTTGAGGAGCTCTAGTTTTCTCCATCGAGATACTTAATACATTTTTCATATCACATCACATTGCCCATACATACTTACTTTTCCTTCTTCTTGTGGTGTTATCACAAAAATATAATCTATATACAAAAAAAAAAGAAGAAGAGTAGAAGTAGACACGTGTCTTCTCCTACAGGAAGAAATTCTGTGAAATCCGAAACGAAACTCAAAATCCCATCTCATCATAAAATATTCCCGTCCTTTTCCTATCTTACTGTCTCCTTTTTTTTTCTCTCTCTCTCTCTCTTATCTTTTTAGCCTGCTCTCGCTCTACATCATTTACAATTTTTGAAAATATTATACTAAAAATGTGACATGCTTACGAATAAAAAAAAAGGTTGCAATTTGCATGGTTCGACTTTGACTCCATGAAAAAGTAATAATAATAATAATAATAAGAGGAAGAAGAAGAAAAAGAAGAAAATACATGATGAAAAGGATAATAAAAATAAGGAGGATATTATTATTTGAAGAGAAGGGAGGAGGAAGTCGAAGAGTGTGTATGCACTTATGGTGTAGCATCCATTAGCCTACTTATATACGTAATGTAATAGCACATATATGCGTGTTTACATGCACCCACATCTACGCTATGCGTATATATAAACACCATACTTGTCAAGTATATAACAATAATAATAATAAAACGAACAACAACATGTGATTCGATTAGAGAGGAAGTGAGAGAGAAAGAGAAGGCAAAGCATAAGGAATGAGGAAATCATGAGTTGCATAATATATCTATATGTGAGCAAAAAGTTCGTTGGATTGAATTTCATTTCATGTCGGACACACAAATACTAGGAGGAAAATAATTTTATTAGTCTCGAATGTAGTCACCACAAAGTTCAATACATGTCAATACAAGCCATTTAGGCCGCTCTCTCGCAGCCTAAATGAGTGAGGAATGTGAAACTATACGCACATGTGCTCATATGCCTAATATCTATTACACATCAAGTTATTTTCCTCCTAGTATTTACAAAATGCAAGCAATCCAACGAACTTTTTGCTCACATAAATATATGATGATATGCTTCCAGATTCCAAAAAATCCAGTTTCCTCTCCAGACTCCAAGTGAAACTCAAGCTGAAATTGGGCCTCAAACATATATGGACTGGAAATGGGAATATGAATATGAATATGAATATGGCACATTGGAACTGGTACTACAGATATATTCTTTGATTTTCCGAATCCAAATCCAAAAGTTTTATAGGAAAAAGTCACCATTTTCTCTGGTGCTTGTTAAAAATACTTTGAACTTTTGGTGTGAGATGGTGAGAAGTGAACATATTCAATAAAAGGCGAAGTAAATGGGGGAAATATACGACAGATTGCAGATGCAATGGAAATCTGATATAATAATGTAAACTCCACGTGTATCAAATTTTGGAATATGTAGAGGACGGATAATAAGGATAAGAGAATACTGGAGGTGGAGGAATCATTGTAAAGTTTAGCAGAGTGTAGTACAATATTTGTCTGCCTATTATTCTGATATTTTACATTTTACAAAAAAATTACTGCCATAAAAAGCTTTCACTGTGCCATATGTAAGCATGTGTGTAGATATTTTGATTTTCTATACAGATGAACATGATCGTCTTAACGGTATTTACATTTACTTTCAGAGCTTTTAGCTTTCAAGCTCTTTAGAATTTTGTGCCTACATATGTACATATTTTACATAGGGAGCATTTCATGAGGACATATTCTGTTGACTTTTGTGAAATTTCTCAATGTACGACATATTTGAAGGTCTTTTTGATTCCGCACTCTCTCGAGTTTCTCTAGAGGAATCTCATTTTCATTTTCTCACACGTTATGCTAAATATCGTATATAAAACGTGTGTCTGCGAGTCTCCGTCCATAATATGGAGAGAGAGAGAGAAAAAACGTAGGAGGGAAATGGTTCGATTCATGTTTTTTTTCTTAGTTCATTCCTTCTGACATGAAATCCTAGATGTTTCTCCATTCTAGTTTGTTTTATTAGACACGTTTCAAGTCTAGAATGGCGTCCAAAAAGAAATAAATACTTTGGAGACTCTACAGGGAATTGAGCCGGGTCTTTTCCGAGCCTTTTCCGTAGGACGAAAGATATCCACATCCACTCCATTTTTTGATAGTCATCTTCCTCGCCTCCTCTATCTCTCTTCTATCTTCTTTACCTAGATTTTCGATATAGTCCCTTACAAATGGAACAAACACATTGCCTACAAACTACAGACTTAAAAAAAAGTCTTCTCATCGCCAGTGTCTTGATGCGTCGACTTCAAATGTTCGAATGAGGAAATAAAAAGTCCAAAAGTCTAAAGCCGACTATACCATTGCATTTTATAATCATGGTCACATCTATTGAATTGTATCGTTCCATTTTTGTTGACTACTACATGGACTCTCAACTGTTTTTATTTTAGTGTGTATATGTGTATGGAAGTATGTATATATATTGTAAAGACAAGGAGCTAAATAAAATGCTGTCTATTGTTTTCACTTCCTTATTTCTCCCCTCCCCATTTTCTTCCCATTTATTTGAACTGCCCCTAAAGGAGCTCCTGATCCTCCTGCATATATGTATGTAAGATATCTCTCCGTCTCTCTCTCTCTCTCTCTCTCTCTCTCTCTCTCTCTCTCTCTCTCTGTATACCAGACAATTACCCCAGATTTCAAAATAAACTGCTCCACATCCCCTGTCTGGAATTCGATGGAATCGAATTGAAAAACTAGGATCCATTGACCATTTGATTTCATCTTTCATCCCCTTTCATCCTTTTCTCATTCCCCGTCCAGTTCAGTCCAGTAGCAAAAAGAATATCTTTTTGTACAATGATATGATAATAATATCTATTCTATTTCATACATGTAGAATGGTGTTTAATATCTCTTGCTCAAGATCCTCAAGATATCCGTGTCAGAGAATTATGGGAGATGCGCAGGGTTTCGATGATATTATCATAATCTATATTCCATATATAATATGAGGGCAAACGACGTCCTATTGTTACACATATCTTATAGTACGAAGGAAAGACGGAATACTTTACTTTACTTTACATCCTTTTCTTCATTCTCTTCCGAATAAAAAATAGAATATTAGATATAAAATGCGAGAACCTATGATTGAGAGAGAAAGAGAGTGAAAGCAGAATAAGCGGATACTGTGTACACTGCACACGCTTTTCCCGCATGATGTGTGTGAAAACATATCGAAATTTTTTGTGAGGGGATATGAAGAAAGATGAGAGAGAGTTCTCTATTCTTTCCATGGATACATTTTTCACACGTTCTCCTTTTCCTTTTTTTCTCTCTCTTTCCATTCTCCGCATTCGCCTTTCTCTGTCTGTGAGCTTTTCTAAGCTGTGGGAGCGATCGAGTAACTGTGCAACTGTAAAATTCCAGCATGAGATCATGCCATGATGGAGATATCAATATCAAAATCATACGAGATATGAAAAAAAAAAAAAAGATCCACATCATATATAATAAATGCAAAAAGGTTTTTATACAGATTGTGTAGCCACGTGTGAATATTGGAATATTGTCAAGGAAAAAAATACAGGAATTATAACTGAGAGTACATATTTTGGGATTAAATTTGATTGTAGGTTAACTTTTCATCATGGTTAGCACTTTTAGCACTTTTAGCATCACATTTACATGATGAAGCAGAATAGAATTCCATATCCGATATCACATGTGTAATGATATATTATTTAATTATTATTATTATTATATTGAGAGCTCGACATGGAAAAAAATATGAATGTGAAATTCTGCAAATATTTATTCAAGGAATTTGATAACACATCCCATTTTTGGATGTTCAGATTTTGTCGTTGGTCGTTTGAGTCGATCGAGGAAGATAAAATTTATCAAGTAAATCACATTTATCTACCAGCATCAACGTGTAATTTAAATTTATGTACCTACTAATTTTAAATATATAGGAGAGTCATAAACGACAATTTATAAACCGATGAAAATGCCCAACTTTTTAAAGGATGATTAACCATTTTACAAAATGGAATGAGTAGGGAATATGCGACATGCACAGAGTATAACGTGAAACTGCAGACGATATTTTAGACAGGAAGGCAAATGAATGAATTCATAACAATGATTTTAAATAATAACTACTGCACGAATATCTGAGTTTGCTTTCATTTTCATTCATTGGTGACAGGACGAAATAGCGTATTTATGCACAAACGGGGGAGATCAGCACTATTTTTATATAGAATTTGGTATTAAATATATAGCATGAATATAGGTCATTTCCTATGATGGGAATTGCTAAGAATTATTTTGCAATTATGATTTACAAAATTGAAACTAGCTTGAAATATGTTCTGCCTTAGAATCTATGTGAGAAATTACATGCATTACATATAGAGTCTGTAGTCTGGATTTATTTCTAGTACTTTTACATGTGTAATACATACATCATTTTAAATTGTATTCAGTTCTTCATTCTTTTTCCTGATTATTTCAAGTTTTTGGCTATTTCACCGGATTTTCGTTTAGACAATTTGGCATCAAAATCGCATAATAATATTCTTAGACTCGAGTAATCCAAACTAGAGAATTGCATTTCATATTATTCCAAGTACAAAGTATATTTAGAACTTAAAACAAGACGTGAAGTGCTCTTGACTTTGAAATCATAATCATATTGATTGAATCAAATATCCAAGGTTTTTTCCCCTATCAAAAAAGTCTACATAATTCAAGCCAAAAAGCCGTCGAGACGTCAAGTCAAATCATACATATACTTACGTCTGTCTACAATATGCATGTATTTGGTTTTGAACTACGAATGAATGGGCATAAGTATTAAGTATGTCTCATCAGTCCATCAGTAAATATACAGTATTTTAACAACGCCAGCTTAAAAAATATAACACACTATGATCTAGATCATATTATTATCCCCTTTGATTGATTGATTGATTGCTCGGCAATTGTAGATATTTAATTCAACGCGAAACACGAATTCAAAATAATTCCTCTCCTATTTATCAGCTTTCCTCTTCTTTTTTTTTTATAACATTCAAGTCTACAACTCTTCATTTGGTTTAAATTATCATTTAATGTTACGTAACATGAACATTGACAAGTGTTTACTGTTTTGTGTTCAGTTTTATTTATTACAGTTTTTATCCGCATTTTAGCATGTATCGTTTAAAGTATATTTATATATGTGTACGTACGTATATATATTGTAGATAATAATTGCACGAGTGCAGATGAGCTTTTCTCAAAACTATAATATTTATAACATTATAGTGTGCATTCATAAAATGTAAACACGAGAGAAAAAAAAACTATACTGTAAACTTTGTTGTTGCCTTCCTGTCCATTATCGGAAAAAATAAACAAACAATCAGACAAAAACCAGTACGTACAATTAACAAGTATAGAGTTTACAATTCAATAAATAAATATTTTATAACAATTATTCATTTGTTTTAACAATTATTCAAGTCAACTCAACTCGAGTTATGCTTTCTCAATCAATTCTTAAATTTTTAACATACAACAATCATAAGTAATTCTCACATTTTGTTTTCTTTGTCAACTTTGTCAATTCAAAGGTACGCATTGCAAAAAAAAAAGAAAGAAAGAAACGAAAATATATTGGGTAGGAAGATATGGCAAGGACACATATATTTTTTTTAGGGAAAGAGCTAATTAGCAGTTGTGCACACGAAAACAAAGCTAAAGAGAAATGAGCTGTGAAGTGAACAATGTTCATGCTTGATATTATTATTTGATAATAATTCCTATATACTCATTTTTTAAAAAAACTTGCTTACAATGCCATATAAGATTCTGTAAATATCAAGTAACACACACAGCTGCAGAGCTTTCTTATTCATAATACAAAGATCTTTTGTTTTTCGTTTAATTTTAGCTTCCAAAAAGTCTTACTCTTCAAGTCTAATAAGATTTTAGTTTTTTTTCGGTATTTAACGTTGTGATGTAAGGTTTTTTAAACAACTTTCATGAAAGCATAATTTTTTGAAAGATTATCGAATAGTGTAAAGAGCAGCAGCTGATATATTGAACAATTAAAATATATAAGGGCACCAATTCAATTT
This sequence comes from Gisinianus flammeolus, assembly GCA_034699125.1. Taxonomy (NCBI): domain Eukaryota; kingdom Metazoa; phylum Arthropoda; class Collembola; order Symphypleona; family Katiannidae; genus Gisinianus; species Gisinianus flammeolus. The sequence continues at coordinate 15,483 of JAIUND010001937.1, read as the reverse complement.
CTTTTTATACAAATAATTATAAGAAATATGGACATGACTTGGACGAAGGGATGACACGATCAGCATCGGGTACAGCTTGGAAAATCACTGCGTCCGGTCGGGCTCCTCCTTCCGGAAATTTTAAAATTGAAGCTACATTTCCACAACGATAACAATAATTTGGAGCTGACCATACTGTCACCACTTGGTCATTGAACAGATATTTATAACCTGAAAGAAACATTCCAAATACATTTCATCATTATAGCTTCATTTTAATGTCACTGAAAACTTTTACAAACAACAAAGGACTATAATATTGAAGTGTCCGTTGTTCATCCACGTTCAAACTTTGGACACTCAGTCAAAACAAACGTAAATCAAATATAAAAAGTACTTGAAGTTTGCATTTTACTTGATATACATATACCCAAGTTGGATTATTATGATTCAGAATTTGAACCTATTTACACAGAGCTAAACCAATATTTTATGAAGTTATCTTTTAGTTTTTGATATGGCCAAAAATAGTATGAGGATATACGCTACAAAATAATGACAAATCATAATAACAGTCCACAAGTTCCTACAAGTTACACATTGTGGTGTGTCATAAATTACAAAAAGTATGATTGTGAATTGTCAATAAAAGATCAAAGTACAGAATGCAAATAGAACTTTGGGACTCTGAACCCACAAGTGGAGTCTGACACTTTTAAAATTGAACTTTGTGTATAGCTCTCAAAGTCTACAGTACCTCACTCCCCTATTATCTGTACAAATACTCAAAATGTAATCTCCTCATACATTCTTTCATTTTCACTACAATAATAATATCCAAAATAGCAAATAGCAAACTCTGCCAAAGTTTGCAGATAGTAGAAACTGGGTGTGTTAAAACAAGATAGGGCGTATATAATATGTACATATTTTGAAATTACTGTCGTGTGTTACCTTCGTTAACAAGTTGATGAGCTCGACATATAAGTGTGAGGGCATTGATTTGAAGGAAATGTTCCGCAACTTTACTACCAAATAACCATCCAGCTCCTCTAGGACTAGTTGCCCAGGTATCAATAGATTCATCAGGGTCAGACCATACCAAGTCACAAAAGGCTCCCTCGTGTGGGATCTCTTGGCCTCGGTCAATTTTTAGAATATCATCCAAGGTTATAACATCTAAGATGGATTAAGAAAGATTATTATTAGTTTTCATAGTTGTTAACTAAAGGCTTTAACGAATACAGCAAGTTACAATATAAATATAACAAATACAACGAACGAACCTGGAGATAATCCGCCGTGGACGCAAAGAATTTCCTCATCTATCAACTGTAGGGAACAACATGACAGAGAAAATAAATATTACACTTTTAGAAAAAGATATAAACCAGTCATATTTTTTTTATTCTGAACTACTCTTTTCTCACATCTATTGGCACAAAACATGTCAAAATGAATAAATTTTCTAACTCGATCCTGATTCTGATTACATTTACTAATCGAATCTTTTGAAATAATCTCTTTCCTCTCTAACTCTCAATGATTTATTGAAATGCTACAAGCGTAGCACAAATATAAACTGTACTGTACTTTTTCTTAGTCATCTTGAATCTTAACTATAGAGAGGTCAGTAATTAGTGATTACAAATGCAAGACGGATATAGATATTTTAATAGCACAGTATTATCTTACAGCTGCAATCGTCAAAAGGTCGAATACTTCACAGCACATCTTCCACGCGCTCGCATTCCCATATTTATTAAGGCATTCATCTGTACAAAATACACAATATACATACATAATACGTACGTATTTCCTTACATTTATTGTTACAGTGCAAGGTTATCATTTATCATTAATCATTACTGTATTTTTTTTTAAATCAAAAATAAAAAAATTGATCACAGTTCATAGTTCATTATTTTACGTTTTTGCTTAATCATTGACGAAATATTATGTAACATTAGTCGTCAATATGCATACACCAATGAAAAATAACTTAATTTGAAATGAAATGGGAATGATATTTTTAAAAAAATGAATGAATGAGTTCAACTCACCGTAAAATCCATAAACTTGAGTAATCTGTCTAGATTCATGATTTCCCCGCAAAAGAACGATACGATCCGGATGTCTGGCTTTTAATGTGAGAAGCCGTGTGAATGTTTCTAAAGAGTAGTAGCCTCGATCAACAAAGTCTCCAAGAAATATGTAACGAGTATCCGGGACCTCTCCACCATTACGGAATAACTCCTCCAAGTCATAAAACTGAAAAATGACAATTGAAACCCATTTTATTAAAACAAAACAAAGAACCACTATAAATGACGTTCACAATGTGAAAATTGAGTATGTATAAAAGCCTCTCAGATTACAACTACTAATAAATATACTTATTATTGAAATTTAACATGATAATAATATAGGTTTTCTCATTACCTGTCCGTGAATATCGCCACATACTGTAACCGGAGTAGAAACGGGTTGAATATTTGATTCCTCTGTCAGGATTTCTGTTACTTTAGAGCAAAGTTTCTACGTGGGAGAATGTTATTTAAGAAAAAGAGTTTTTAAGTACAATTTTCAACATTTGTTTAGATGAGGAAAGTCTCTGCCCTTGTTGCCTAATCTTCCTACCCAATATTTCTTTCAAATAACACTTTGAATACACAATTTGTATTGCATAATTATAATATGACAAAAAAACAAACTTAACTTATGAACTTAACTATGGCGAAAAAACGAGAGGAATTTCTACGTATATAACTAAATATGTGTACTAGATTACGATAACATATTATATATGATGAGCTTTAGCGTTTACAAACGGGTTGTTTCTAAAAAATATTTTGCTAGCAGTCGTCGATTAGAATTGTACAAAATATATATATATATAGATTTGGTAAATGACAAATATGTTCTTAATTAATGTTGTTGTCGTTGATATTAAAGATTTTTTCTAAGATTTGATATCAATGGGTTTTTCAGAGGTTCTTGCTGCGGAATATCCATTTTTATCAGATCCTGACTGAATCATGTAGACAATGAGACCGATGGCAATGAGAAGACAACTGAATCCCAAAAGAGACCATTTACCAATTTCAATAATACGAAGAGGTTTTAGAACAAGAGATTGAACACCCGCAGCAGTGGTATTACTCATTACAGCTGCTTCATCAGCCCAAAGGACTGGATAAATCATAGTGGGTACATCACTGAAATGAGGTGAGAGTGTATTTGACGTTAGTTGAATATTCACTTGGATTCTTTTATGAGCTTTGAGAAGAAGTCCAGTATTGGGTTCCAACTCGATATAGGTTTGATGACGATTCTCATCTGGAGAAAGTCCAATCGACTGATTCACATACTCTTCCGAGCCATCAAAGAAATGGGGTGTGGACATGACGATGGGGGCACCCCGTCTACAAGCGGATAATTGAATGGCTCCAGCTTTTAAACAGAGATTTTTATTTATTCCAGGACTCGTGCAAAAGCAAGCATTGTCATCATTAATCCGGGAATCTTCCAACATTTCCTTGGGAATACTGAAACGGTAGCCAGTAATCCCATTTCGCTCCACATCCTTGGTGTACTTGAGATAGAGAGAACGGCAAAGATCCGCAGAGAACAATCGGACAACACGATCTCGGTCAACAAATGGGGGGAAGATTGAGCCATCCGTCCCATTAATCATGTTACAAGTCTCACCAGCCCAAAAATCCAATTCTCTTTGTCCTTTCCAGCTAACAATCCTTCCAAAATCCGCGGAATCCTCTACTCCGGTTTTAACTTCCATAATCCCTTCATCACTACCATTCTTTGGATAAAAGAAACCGAAAGTATGATTATTCAAAACAACTCGACCCAATTCATCTTCCATAGTCTTCATCATGTTAATGAAGGAGCCCTTGAATAAAAGTTCCCCCACTGGACGGGTCATGAATAATTGTTCCTCCTCTTCATGAGGCTCGATGACAGTGCTCGTGAGGACCATTTGTTTCAACCAATCTTCTTTTGATCCTAATGTGGTCAAAACGACGAGAGGGACATTGATAACTGTCATTAAATCATCTTCAGTACCATTGGACAAATCTTGTCGAAAGAAATAATGAACAGGTTGACGATAGTAGACGGTCCCATTCTCTTCATTCATAGAAATATCCACTTTGACTCGCTTCTCTTCATAGACATAGGGACCGAATTCTTCCAGTATTGGTTTTTCTCCTAACCTTACATCCCCTGGATTTGTGGTATTGAAAATGTAGAAATTCATAAAGATGGGAGTTGTGATATCCGACCAGCGTTCCCAAGTTTGAGTCCCATTCACCAAACGAACTTTCTGTTCAATCTTCCCTTTGAAAATGACTTCAGGGATCACGATCCAACCCATTACAAATGTTAGAATGAGTAAAACTACCCCTAAACCGACGAGAATTGCTGGAGCCTTTTGCATTTTGATTGATTCTCTATATACTATATTCTACTAATCTTTTATATTTATAATTTATATTTAATATCACTAAATATTATTAACCAATTAATTAATCTTTATAGTAATATTAAGAGATAGAGTACAATTCGTAATGGCCCAGGAGTTATTATCAACTGGATGACTAACAGATGAGAAATGTCCAGAATCAAAAATGTCAATCCGGACGGAGAAAGAGAGTACAGGCGTCAATGCGAACCAACTCGTGTACGCATACTATAATCAAGTTCAACTTCTGAGAGAAAGAACTGAGAGAGAGAGAGAGAGAGAGCGAGAAGTGTACACAAGTATATACACACTACACGCAACAAAAAGAAGTTGAACCAGCGTCGCTGATTGATTTCTTTGATCTGATGCTTTGAGCTCGAGCTCTTCAAAAAAGTTAAAAATTTTAGAGCAGCTGCGAGAGAGACTTTTGACAAAACTACCAAATAGTACAAAAGTATATATGTGATATTGAATGTATATTATTGTATATATCACAAATTATTATCAATTATCACTACGACCAACAAAAAAGATTATTCTGTATACATGTCTAATATGTGTATCTATAATTATTATATAGATAGTATGTGTTGATGATAATGTTTGTTACGAGGAGAGGAGTCAGTCAATACATATGACAATATATGTGTGTATAGGATTTGATATGATGTGATATGATGTATGATTCATACAGTATGAACATGAACGCACACAGAGCCGATAGTTTGATTCAAAGTTTTCTCTTATCGTTATCACCAAACAACATTAAATGTCCTATATAACTCTCTTCGGTGTGTGTAATATTATACTTATACAATTTGATGATATTTGACACACGAGTCCAAAGGAAATAATATTATAACAGCAACGTTTTTGCACAGTTTTAGAGCGAATCTTGTACAGTAATACACAACTAACACTCTATATGTAGACGAGAGAAGACTCACGACGACGACGACGACGACGACAACGGAGATGTCGACTCTCAAAGAGAGGGGAGAAAACTAAATTCAAATGGTATGTTGATATTTTGTGTGCAAGTTTAATAAGTATATATTCGTACACTTGGGCTCTATAGTCACACACATACACACACAGTTTACATACGTATATCTATCTTTCACACTATAGTAGTACACACTGATGGAAAAAAGGAATCCCGGATGTATGTATATATTTCTCATATGATGTGCACAATGTGCTTTTTTCCAGCTTCTCTAGTAACTCACTCAAATAAATGTGTATACTTTTTGTGTAGTTCCACACGTTTATGATGATAAAAATAATTTTTTGTTCATATACACACAATAATGGCTATCGGCTACTTAGATATTTCCACACTTTTATCAAGGTATATTACGCACATTTAACATTAGAGTGTAAAACTGTTTTTTTTTCACTTTTTTTTCTTTATCTCCTGTGTTCTTGAGTTGTTGACTGTTGATTATTTATAAGGAAAAGAAAATAAACAAAATCTATTTCTTCTCTTAATTTATAATCAAGATAAAAAACTATTTTGTCGTTGGATATTCGCCATGAAAATGGTCGATCTATTTCGTAGAATTAGATGATATAGATGTAGATATGTTGTATTTAATATATATATAGGGAAATTCTATTCTATTGAAAACCGAGAGCGGTATAGCTAGATGCTCATCTATACGCAAGGGAAGGAACGTGAATGAACGTATACGACGAAGCGACGTATACTGCAAGTATAGAAAAAGAGGAAATGGAACTGCTCAAAACAACATGAAGAAGACGAACGCACGAACAACACACCACCCGGCCTGGTCACGAGACTATACGAGATCAGACGATCTTTTCCACGTCGAGAAAAGAGAGAAAGAGAGTACTTGAGAGGGGATGCGGGAGATGCATAGGCCCGCGCTATTTTTCTAAAAAGCAATGACGCGATCGCAAGGAAAAAGGTGTAAAATCCCAGAGAGGAGAGAGAGAGAGAGCGACGGAATCATATAACGTAAAAAAGAACTATTTCATATATTTAGACGCAAATGGAGATGGACCAACTCAACCACACGTATAAAGAGTACAAAGTACATATTTGTCAACATCTGTATTCTGTATCAACCAGCTCACAAACAAAATTCCTTTTCCCCTCCTCGTCACTGGCTTAATTCCATCATATAATTTATATTATTGCATACATATAATTTTATAATTTCACAATGCTTTTTAAAAATATAATAATACACCTACTCATCGTTAGAGCATGTAGCTTGTGCGTACTGCAAATTGACAGTGAATCATCTGAACAAATTACTTATATGTATCTATATATATACTGGAACAGTTTTAATAATTATTATTATTATTATCATGTTCAAATGTGTTAAATCGATTTAGTATACAGTCTGTTCTGTCAAAAAAAATATCTTGAACTACAAACTATGAATGAACAATAATAATTGAATTGAGATGTTTTCTCGTCCCTATTCATGCGAATGCGAAAAAAGAAAAGAAAATGCATGCGTATTGGAACCTATACATGTATGCTTATGCATAAAGGTATTGTATTAATTTAAAGAGATAAACTACAGGAGCAAAAAACTGAAGAAAAAAAACTATGTTAAACGCAACTTCTAACTAACAGCCTTCAGAATTGGTATAGATAATGGACATTTGCCAGAACACACTCGTGCCTACGTCTACATGGATAATATATTATGATGAGGTAAGATTTTTCAGAGCAAGGCTAAAGCTGACTTCAAAGATATCTTCAAATCTCTCTCTCTCCCTCTCTCTGTAAATCCCTTTTGGCTTTGTACGGCATGGTCTAATACATTATAAATACATGACACGTTAGTATGATATTTACTAAACACTAAATCGCATTTCCTCTGTACTTTGTCCTCTTTCTCTCTCTCTTTCTACCAATTCTACCCCAGTCTCAAATCTAACAGTGAACCGGAGATTCTCTATCTCAAAATATTATTATATATGTTTTAGTGACATTTAAAATAATGTCGTCTCATGATTTTTCCTACAATTAAAAGAATGTCCAAAGTATCTGTTAAAAAACTTGGACGCAATCGCCGGAATAGAATATTGTTTTTTTGTTAGCTTGTAACTCTTGTTATTCTAAATTAACTGTAATTATTCACTCGACAAAATATACAAATGTCGTATTGGTCCCGTATTACTCCAGAGTCACCATATTTACATGAAAAGTACAGGGAAATCCGATACTTCAAATCAAATGTCACTACTACTCACAAACATCGTTCCTTTTCTACAAAAAAAGAAAAGAAAGAAACCATCTTGTACACATCACGTCACTCACACTTGAACGAATCGGCAAGAAGTAAAATATCCTGTAATGCACACTTACTACTACCTATAGTTAACCTTTTTTTGGGGCCTCCTTATCAATGTGTTTTGTAATAATAATATTTATGCCCATATAAATATATATATATGCAACTTCACTGGAGGACATGGAGAATCCGAGAACAAAGCCTGACAAGAATTAAATGTTGAATGAATGAATGTTCGTCATCATCGTATGATCCATTCAGCCAGTAAAATATTACACGGAACACACGATTTTACACGATACAATAGAATGACGAGGTTTTACGCTAAAACTTAAACACGGTTTCCTTTCGTATTGGAACAGGGAGGGTGGTTTGTTTTTTACTATATGTCTCTATATGTATGTAGTAAGTATCTGTACTACTACTCACTAAGTAGTACTTCACATTCTCGGGTGATTTGATATAATATTTTGTTTCATGTACTCACATATGTACATCATATACACGTACATCATACGATCAGGTTAGAAAGCCGATGAAAAAATTATATGTATGATCAAGTATGATGTATATATAATATATGTAGGCCCTTTGCGCGTTCCCGATTCTGGTACAAGAATCACATAAAATACACACAGATATACAGACTGATAATAAACGAAACAAATTGCTATTCATTTCATACCCCTTTCGTCTCTCATCCTTTTCATTTTTCCATATTCCACAGAAATGTTTCTATACAGTATACAGCCAGCAGAGATATACAGACACAGAGGTACCGTTTTTGCTTTAGATTGACTTTCTGTGAAAAATTAACAATATGATGATGATCATCATCCTCCTCCTCATGCTATTTATATTACATAGGACACAACATCAGACAGAATACAATGGTACACAGACAACATCATCGATTCATCCTTTTATTACTTACGCTACCACATATAGCTTACAAGCCTATATATTATACATATATACTAAATATATTTTATTTATCCTAACTAAGTAATATATTTTCTGCACTCTCTCTCTCTCTCTCTCACACACACATAACTATGTATGCAGTTCATTTGTAGGTACTATAAGTACACACATGAGATTCTGAATAAAGAGCTTCGTCGGCTAGGTAGGTCCGTATGTACGCTTTATATTATTATAATTTGTATTAATTTACACGTCTGGATTCTGGATGCGAATGATTCGAGTTTTGGACGCGGAAAACAGATTGAAACGAAATAAACAGAGCCACTATATATAGGTCTATTACTAGGTATCTCCAGATTAAAATCTGAGCACCTTCACAACTTATGTACAGTACATACAAAGTTGGCTGTTTTGTAACAATGTAAATCCATTATGAAATACATAATATTTTAGTACGAATGAAGTTGGTTACCTAGTTGTTCCTGTATGACTGTATCAGTTATTATTATTATTACTAAAATACTATTGCTATATTATGATATGATGGGCTCGTGTTGTACACATATCTTTACATGCATGGATCTCTTTTGAATCCATCCGTGGTCATACTACCCTTCCTAATAAATTCTACAAAGAACGTGGGGGAAAAGGGTTAAGAGATCGAATTGAGAATGCATATACACAGTTTGTATTACACACACACATATAAACGCACACAAACATTTCTACTCAAAAATACATACACCATACGCACGCACACACAGACAGACGATTAACCAGTTTCATCCCCTCTCTCTCTCTCTCTCTCTCTCGACTACACAACATGACAACATACAGTACAGATGAACATTTTCCATTTTACTACGACAAAACTACTACAACTACAGAAAAGTACTCCAGACTTCCGTCTGGATCTGCTCATCCAAAGTTGACGATATGTCTTTAGTAAAGAAAGAGTCTGCACATACACATATCCATCATTGGCATGATCGCATATGTACGTACACCAATTTACTACCACGTTACGGAAACATGTGCTTTTACTCTCATTGCCAAACAACGAGAGTTTGTGGACGTGTGTGGACAAAAAAAAAGTTAACGTGTGTACACAAAAGAATTTGAATTTAAAGGTCTTCAAAGTATATCAATATAATATAGAATTGACGAATGTGCTAAAAGAAATGCTAAATAATAGTATACACAGTAGTATATACACACGCATGATATACTATTAAGAAATGCGTGGCAGTACTGTCATACCTAATCGTAAAAAGGCATACAGAATCTGTACTAATGCATAAATGTGTATCATGTCTATAACGAAATGAAATGAAAATTTGAGAGGATATGAAAGTCCTTGGCCCTGTACAAGGCATTTTTATTACGTAATATTGATCATTCTGGGCCACACACTTTTACATACATATACTTATGTATGTTATGTATGTAGCTAGCTTGGTATACCATGTGCACGAGTGATATAGATAATAGATACATGTATGTACACCGATGGATGGGAATATTAGAATAACTTGAGAGTTTTAAACATCACTTTGTTTATGACGCTCAACGAGCAATATTTTTTTTTTTGACACGGAAAATTCTATGAGCTAAATCGAGTCTAATAATAATGCCAAAATCTCTGGAATATATCAAAGGACTACATGCATACATGTACTGGCGTTAGATTGTAGTTTGATTGGAGATGAGAACTAATTAAAAATGTTTAAATTGTGAATTAAGAAAAGCGGCGTTTATTGTACTGAAGTCAAAAGTATTGCCGGTTTTTATCCATGCTCTTATTGCCTTACTGCCTTACTGTAACTATATATGTAGTATAATTTAAACTACCGAGATATTCTCTTCTTTGTATAATATACATATTTAACCTAACGAAAAGTGAGAAGTATATATATAGAGCTGCGATTCTTTCTATAGTTCACAACACGCTTGATTGAACTATACAAATGTTGATGCAATGAACTGCGACTTTGGATATTTTTTTTTACTTTTGGATTTTAGATGATAAGTGCATACTACTGCATAGCATACACATTATCAAATATTTGTTTTATTCATATTTGATATACGGCTTCTTGGTGTACTTGAAACCTCTATTAATAATATTAACATTATTGATATTGCACACACAATCGACAGGCAGTAAACAGAAGTTGTCGGAGGTCTCTTTGTCACACTTAGAAATAATACTATTATCATTGTTAAAAAATAGAGTTGATTCGTTATGTGGTAGATAGTAGCTAAGCAGAAGCGCAAATATAAAAGAAAGTGAACAATAGTACTGTATAAAATTATTATTATTATTGTTCAACAAGTACCTTTCGTACACAATCTCGGCAGTCTACACAAGATAATTTAGAAAATCAGATAAATAAAATCTTTCCAAAATTAAAGCCGTCTCACAAACAAACAAACAAACAAAAATTATTTTTATACTCTTGGAATTTGGAATGTAGTATTTATACATTACATTTACATGAAAGGAATTTCATGTAATAATTAGCAGAACCTTTTTTGAAAATATTCGCCAGATCCAATTACTTACTAAAACAGATGGAAATTTGCAAAAAATCCATTCCTAACAACCTTGATACTATGAAGTGGATTCAAACTCAAATTCCCTGTATCTGCATTTTTATAATGCACAGTTAGTGTGGTTTTACTCAAGAATCTTTAGTCCAATTTGGAACTTCCAAATGCCTGGAAAAACGGAGTGAATTACTTGTTTAGTGCCTAAAATCAACTATTATAAAAGATGATGTTTCGAAATTTCTAAAAATGTTAACTTCAAATTTCGAGATAGATAGAATGTAACCAATATAAAAGTCCTGAGTCCTGACTTTATTTTTGCATAGTATGAAGTGTGGACGGAAGTGACGATGTTGTCCAACGTTTGACCTCTATAGCATGATTCTTAGAGTGGTTCAGAAAAATCGGATTTTTGACCTCTATGCATGATGCATGGAGGGTGCCTAGAGTACCACTAAACACGTTGATTCCCTCCAAAACACGTTAGTTCCAAAAACACGTTGGTTGTGAAAGGTTGAAGCATGGTCCTTGAATAGAGCCTGAGTACCTCGGAACACGTTGGTTCCGAAAACACATTGGTTCTCAAAAAGACGTTGGTTCCGAAAAAGGCGTTGGTTCTGCAGAGTTCTATGACGATGCTAGAACAGAGCACAATGTAAAAAAATATCGAATGTGGTCACGTGATAAGATAACCAACGTGTTTTGACCTACTCTAGGCATCATCCATGCATCATGGATAGAGGTCAAAAATCAGATTTTTCTGAAACACTCTAAGAATACTATAGAGGTCAAACGTTGGCCAACATCGTCACTTCCGGTTCCAGTATGTATACCAATGTAAATGTGACATTGTGGTCCCGACATGTCCAAGGTGACCAATAACTCTTGGAGTACTCCATGAATGATGCCAGAACATGGCTGTCACAAATTATTTCAGTTTTGTCCTATAAAAACTTCGTGCGAAGTTTTTACTTGGAAAAGTCCTATGTCCTGGTCCACTTCATACTATGTATTTTTGCATGCACATGGCATAAAATATAAATACGTACTTAATGTCGTACAAAAGTAAATCCAATTTTATAGTTCGATTCAAACTTAGTGATAAATATTGATATTGTACAATCAAATTTGTTCCGTAAACGTTATGCTTATAAAATGTAAATGACATTACTCATGGCGCAATCCGAGAGTTAAGTTAGGCGTACGTTAACAATTAATCCATAGACTAGAAATAATTAGAATATAAAGGCATATAATAATAATACCATAAAACAAGTGAGACATGAAAATTGTAATTCCAATTTGTAAATTTAGTTATTTATAGACATATACAACGGTATTATAATATTATACCTATGGATAAGGTATATACACATAATTTGTTTGGCTTCTTAACCTATAACATAACATATTTGAACTTTTGCTATACGTTTTGATCATTTATTCAATACTTCTGTGTAAATCTAGCGTTTTGATAAGAAATGGCAACAAGAGTCATTTGGAGACTTATTATTTCACTAGAACTAGACTACATTATAATTAAGATGAAATCAAAAGTATTAACTGTTACCTTCAAGAAGTTCTCCGGGAGGTACTTGCACTGTCGAACTAAGACTATCCATTCGTCTAATTCGCTATCTGACATTTCTTTCTATCATAAGGTCAAACTATCTATTAATCAAAGTACAAAATGCTTAAAAAGGGACTAAAATATTTAATCACCATACAGTTTAACTTTTACAACTATTTTAGTTCAAAAAATAATTCCAAAATCACAATCCAAATCATCTTTTTCAAAATCCAGGATTTTTCCTCCGTAAAACGCTCAATGGTCGGTATTTCTTCTTCTTATTGTCACAATAATCTTGTCATTTTATATATCATTCGGCAATTTCCGTCAACTCAACAAGTATATTATACTTAATTAAATAACTTACATTGTTAGTTTAACTTGTATTTCATGTCAATAATGAAAGATTGAGTTTTGTCATTAAAAATTTGGACAGATAATGATGTATTTCAATTAAGATTGGCTGTTTTCCTATAAAATGAAAATCTATATTCATCCTTTATAGTTTAAACTTTAAACAAAGTAAATATGCATTAAATAGTTTAACCACTTAAACATTTAGATATTATGACATTCATCAAATTGATGTACTTAATCTCAATACATGCTGCATTAACTGGACTCCAGTTAAGTACTTCCAAAGGACCATGCAGGATTTATATGGGTTTTGCCCTTATTCCGCGGTTGGAATTGGCTGAATTTTTTTATGTATTTAGGCACTCCTAAGGTGTACATACAAACAACTTTTCTATTACCACTTTCAGAGTGATTTCTTTGTTTGACCTCTGGAGTTCACCAAAGTTCAAAAAATGAAGTTGGTCGTATAGATTCGAGCGTCGAGTTAAAGAACAATAATAATGATGTTGTATATGTACTGTCGGATTAAAAATAACTGAGCCTTTCTCTCTCCTTCGTAGCTCCTCCCACTCAATGTATTTGAAATGGGCAAGGATTCCTAAATCTGTCCTTGGGAGGCTCAATTATTAAAAATCCGACAGTATATAATGATTTTACACACAGGCTGTGGGCCACAGCGAATACACACGAATATGGGCAAAGAGAGAATTGTATACTTACACACAATGACAATGTGTATTACACATTGACGTCTTCATGGAAGTCACGTCCATATAGCTCTCATAAAAAGTTGAAACGCTAAATTTTTATTGCTCAAAAAAGTATGAAATATTGCTTCATCTGTGAATATTTTTGTAGTAAATAGCTGTAGTAATTTGATTAAATAATTCGCTAGGTTATTGCTCGTCTCGTGTTCGAGTAAAATGTCTAGTTTTTTTTTCGCTATACCTTGGCAATTGTGACATACTTACTTACCATCTATACACTCAAGTTACACAAGCTCTGTCATATGATTATGGGAATTCCCTATTTCTTTTGAGCTTCCAATGTCAAGTTCGCATGCAAACTGTATTACTTAAACATGTATTGTATTATGGAGCATGGAAAAAACTTCTGTCCATAAACTTGTCAATATATTATATGTATGAAACATTATGAAATTTCCCAAATATTTACTAAAACGAATAGGCGAAAAACGGAATGAGATGTACTCATTTTTTATAATATGAACGTCAGCTCCGCAATGACAATAATTTATTACACAGTGTATTTAAGTACTGGCCTTGTGGCCTTACGTATGAAATAGCGACTTTTTATGCATGGCTGGAATTAATTTTTACCATTTATTCTCATTCAAAATCGAACAAACTCGGGCTGACACTGGGATTTCCTTAAAAAAATATGTACAGGTTGCTGAACTTTTTCTCATTATTTTAGTACACAGTACAAAAGTATTCAATTTTAGCATATATATACTCGCGTATTTACATAAAATGTATGCTTATTTTAATCTTGATGTACTCGACTCTTTTAGTTCTAGTAAATCTAAAAACTCCCTGTTGTCTCGTTCAAAATTCTTTAATTTATCTTCAATTTCTTCAGTGATTTCTTGTGTTTGATCACTGAGAGTTATAAAATGTCGGAGCTTTAAATAAATGGACTCTGTTGGGTCCAATGATGATATTAAATGATCTCCATTCATAGACGAATTTGTTCCAGGAACATCAAGAAGAAATTGTGAGCCTTCATGCTGTTGTTGTTGTTTTGATGTTATTGTACTACTGTATCCAGCTACCATTGACACGGACGGTAATGAGTAATTGCTTATGACCGAATCCGACTCGCTAATATTCCTTTCAAGGCAAATCCTGGATGGTCCCGGACTAGCACTAATAGCTTCCGAAATATTACTATCAACACTCGATTTTCTAGAACCTGATGGTACAACAAAAAGTAGAAAAAAACAACTCGATTAATAAAAACTTTACAAGATATGTCAAATCAAGTGTGACAATACTAATTAAAAATATGTCATTGTTATATAAGTATGAAGTATACCTCGTCTATTCAGAATCTGTGCAAATAGTATAACAGGATCGTTTTTCGGACTGGATTCAATGTCGTCAATCATTTCTCGGATACTTGGAGGATTCGGAAGGGCAGCCGACTGTGAAGGTTTCTCTCGCGAAAACATTGACTTTATATCCATTATGACAAATTTTAATATAAAATTCTCTTTTTTTGTTTTTTCTTTGAATCTTTTGATTTTCAAAGAGTATAGAATCTTGGGAAGAGGGGAACTCTTAAGACTTTTGTGTGTACAAGAGGCTGGGACGGATTTGAAT
>JAIUND010001936.1:0-28031 GCA_034699125.1 Gisinianus flammeolus | reverse complement strand
GAAATAAATATTAAATCGTAACAACTTCTGGAGATTTGTGTGTAAACTTGAATTTTTAAAAGTAATTTTCTACAATTCTAATTTGATTCTCCGATCCAGAAAATATAGAAAAATCGAATATCTAATTTTTTCAATTTTCGTTTTCCTCTGTTACCATGCGAATCATCAAAAAGATTTTTTGTTAAATAAGTTGGAAAAATTTGTTTTTCTCTTTTTACTTTTGTTGTTTTCTCTTTCTCTGTCGCTATGTGATCGACGCTTTAGTCAGTTATTCATTGGTTTTTTGGCTTGACTTGGTTTTGGGATGAAATGTAAAAGTCAAAGAAAAGGAAAAAAAGAAGCTTCGTCTCCTTCGTTTATTTAAGATATACATTATTTTTCGGGAGCAGATTTACACTCGCGATCCCTTAAAACATCCAAGAGCTCATTTCCTTTCTCTTTCTCCTGCATGACTTTCAACAATGCAAAATACCTGACTAAAACATTAGTACATACAAATTTAATGACGTCATTCAGCTCTCGAATATTTCTTGGACAGACAAATGTTTTCAACAAAAAAAACAGAATGGACATGTTGATGTTGTACAAATGTTTACTCTTCCAAATCTTATATGTACGAATTTAATGATCTGCTCTGAATAAGTATTTGACATCACGCACACATGCGACGACAAGAAAGGTAAAGAAGTCTGGAGGAACGTTGGAGAATGGAAAGAAGTTAAGAACCTTCCCGGAATTTCCTTTCATAAACATGGAGAAAAGAGTGTAGACAAAAATAAAAGAGACAAAAATCTCTCGAGTTTTGATTCCAGAAAATGTGTTTGGTGGTGGTTGGTTTTCCCTTTTTCCCATTGAAAATGATGTCCAAAAGAGAAATTTTAATCTGGAGATTTGAATCGGCGCGACTGCTCCAGTCATTTGTGAGGGATGTCTAAAAAATGTGTGGTAATGTTTTTGAGGTTGGTATAACAGTATTAGTAGTTGTACGTTGTAAATAGTATGTAGCTAGTAGTGAGAAGGAAGAGCATGGCTGGCTGGCTGGCTGACTGGAGAGAAGCACAGTTAGAGATTATCCCAACTCCCGGAAATTAATATCGATCAGCCTCCACACACACTCACACACACACACACAGACAAACAGAGAGTAAAAGACCCACCAGAACAACGTTTTGGACACACACACACACACACACACAAGTCAAACACAAACACAAACACAGCACAGAAACAGTCCACCTTCACCCGTAATAATAATAATAATAATCCCATAGATATCTCCCCATTTCTCTCTGTCTCTCTCTCTCCTCCATTTCCAACATGTACCATTATATACGAGGGAATCTCTCTCTCTCTCTCTCTCCTCTTCAAAGGGTGAGGAGTTTCGACTTTGGAGTTTCCCCCATAAACAAATTTCATTTATATATCCATGCATAATAATGTAATTAATATCCTTTCCAGTTCCCCATTTTATTCGGCACTATCAACTGCCCATAAAGATGCCGTATCTTCTTGTCATCAGCCCCACCAACCGACCGACCCAAACTATCAAACTCCCAACATTCCCAGCACACACGCACACAACAAACTCGGATTTCACTCACTTTCACTCCCATAGATTCAGATTCCCTTCAATTTATTCCATTATTTAACCCTGAAGCCACAAAACTTTCTTAACTTTATCCGCTCTCTGTCTCCTTGCTGTTCGCAAGCGAGCAGTCACAACGACAATACGAAAAAGAATGACAATGACGACCAAGACGATGACAAGTTTCCCATGTGAAAGTTGAGAAAACTGAAACTGGAATGAGCCATAGTGAAAGTGCTCGCATCATTTCAAAGTCCCTCCGTAAATATTTCAATTTCCTTATATACGATCTCTACCCGTTTCGTTTTTTAGTGAGAGGGGGGATAAGGATAAAGAGGGAGAAGAGAAGATGGGGGGTGGTGCATGGGTGCAGGGAACTACCTGCTTGAATCTATGTGTTCACTTTAACTGGTGGTGGGGTGGTGTGGGAGGTAGCTCAGCTCGTGTCCCATGTCATGTCATGTCAATTGATCCCAGTTCTCCATACAAACATCACGTTGAGTTGTGTCTCTTTATGGTTGTATCTTTCTCCTCTTTCTTCCTTTTCCCCTCCGAATCCTCGTCGTATATAGTTCAACCAAAGTTCAACTCAAGTTTATCTATGAGAATCCACCATTTCCTTTGCCACCGGCACGGAAAACCGGTAAAACCATCATTTTCTTCCCCAACTCAGAAAAAAAACGACGAGAGAACGGCGAAGAAAAGGAAAAGAGAAAGTTATGAAAGTTGGGAGGGAAAGTCATAAAATGATATTTTTGAGAATTCTGACATGACTCTCAACACTGTACGAACTGAGCGAGGAGAAAGAAGAGAGGAAAAATGGGGGGGGGGGGGATGGTTGACGGCTGTTTGGAAAAATCGGGGCAGAGGAATGGCGATAGCAACAGCAACAACAACCTCGTCCTCTGTAAAGATATTCGAGGGAACTTCCCAGTCGAGCTTCTCTTTACAGATGTATTCCTTTTCCTTTTCTCTTTGTGTATGTGTTTGCGGGATATAATCAAGCGTTCGTATAACATTTCAATGTTGGGGTTCGTGTTTAGTGAGGAGAGGTTCGAAGGCTCCACAATGTCCGATCGTCACACTGTAGAAAAATTGAGGAGTAGTGATAGTCGATTGGAGAGGGGAGAGCCGGCGTCCAATCTTATCTCAAGATAAAACTTTTTTCTCTAGACATTAAACGCGCTGACCATGCTCGCTCGTTGTCATTCTCTCTCTTTCTCTCTCTCTCTCTTTGGTTGTAGTTGTGCCGATGGGGATGTGTGTGTGTGGACTGTGGTGTTTGGACGGAGGTCGGTCGGTCGGTCGTCGATATCAAAAGAGATTCAAAACCATTGTCGTCCTCATCTTCATCGTCCACTTTGATGGAATTTCGTTTCGAGGGAATCAATCTAACCGTTTATGTTATGTTACATAATCCCTTTCATCGGCCTTCCCTTTGGACGTTGAGACTATTTTGAATTTTTTTTATCTCCTCGGTCGTTCATCGAGTCGTCCACCCAACGAACGAGCGAAGGAAAAAAAGAAAGAAAGAAGGAAAGAAAGAAGGAGAGAACGTGCCATACATTTTCCATTTTCTATCGTCTTCGTCTTCGTTTTCGTCTTCGTTTTGCTCTTGGGTTTGGAGATTTGGAGACGGATTTTCTTGGACGACGGAAACTCCACAGAAACCAAAATATATACTTTACAAAAGGCAGTTTTTTCGTACGATCGTACTTTCTCCTTGTGAGTCGATGGACTCACTCCAGCAAGGAATTGAACTCTCTTTGTATGGGAATGAGTTTAGGTTTCCATTGATGACGATGAGAACCAACGACGACGACGACGAAGACGACTGCCATGAGGATTCAGTAGAGCAATTCCAGTTGAAAATTCTACTTTGCTCGTGTCTCGTCGTTTTACTGTGAATGTGAGTGTGAGAATTCTAGTGTGTTTCACATGGAGAACATTTAGCATGTCCTTTTGAACGGATAAACGAATTTCTTCAAGATTTCTTCTACGTTGACTCTTACTCGTTGTGTGTGTGTTGTGTGTGTGTTTTCTATATTGTGACTGGTTGGTTCTCAGTCTGTCTGTCTTTATATGTGGCTGTGTGTATGCGGATGTATGTGGTTGGGTACGATGGAGATGGAGATGGGGAAATTGGGAATGGGAATGGAGCAACGCTGACTGAGATGGAGTGCGAATGAGTGCTCATGCTTTCCCGGAAATTGTTTGTCACCCGTCACACCAGTTGAAAATGAAATGGAATCGGACGGGGAGAAGTCACAATGGAAATGAAAGTGGTGACTGAGACTTCACCACCTACACCAAATAAAACGTGAGCGAGTGAGTGAGCGAAGAAAGAGAACAGAGAGAGAGAAACTCCAACAGACAACAAACTCAGTTTGGAGTAAACGATATGAAGTGGCTCTTAATCCCATTCCACAAAACCCCCCCTCCCCATGAAAATGTCACGAGGTCAAATCCCACACAGACTAACTATTTAGACTCGTCCACTCACTCTCTCTCTCCAACTATCACTCGCTCACTTACTTGCTCCATTTTCTCATTTTCTTTCCTGGCAGTTCTTGCTATCGCTTTCTTCATCTTTGAGATCGTTTTCTTGCCGTCTGGAGAGTAAAAGTGAGAGAAAAATGGGGGAAAGCGTGGAAAGTGGAAATAACGAGACCAGGACGAGTCAGTCTGTTGTTTTAATGGGCAAATGATAGCAAAAGAGAAAGAGAGAAAGTGAGCGTATGTGTGAATCTTTTGCTCAAATGTTAGTGTGTGAGATAACTCGGGGAGTTCGATTGTGAATAAAGTCTCATTTTTACTAATTTAGGAGTCGTAATGAGTTTATGGGGTGGATGATAGTGGTGAATTTAGTGCGAGTCTCATCCGACTTTGCCCTCAGTAATTTCTAAAGGTGGGCAATAAAATTTTTATGAGGAAACATTTCAAGATGAGATGGAGCGTCAAGATGTTCCCTCTGTCGCTTATATAAGATAAAATTCATTTATGAACTCGAGGATGCAGGAGAGTGGAAATATGGTCAAACCCAACTCCTCAACTCCTCTCTCTCTATTTTCTTCTGTACTCTGTACCATGATGCATCGAATTCTCACACCCTTCAGTGTTTTCTCTACACTTTCTGTCTCGTTCACTTTCACTTTCTCTTTCACTTTCTCTCCCCCCGAACACCAGACCGTGTGGAACGAGTTCCGGAACCGATTAGGTGTCGCCAGTTGGTTGGGAGAAATTGACATGCGGCCATTAGATATCATTTCATAGTTGAGCTCTCTCCGCTTCCCCCACCGACTTTCCCCACTTTCTCCTTCAAAGTGATCTATGGACTGGACCAGTCTAAATGTTTCTATTAAAATCAACTGGAACGGACTCGTTGTAAAATTTCTGGAGATCCTTCCTTTCACTTTCATCAAGGACATTAACTGGAAACCCATCAGAGTGAGACAGTTTGTGTTTGTTTGTGTGTGTGTGTGTGCATTATATTTGTGGTTAGCCTTCTGGAGTTCTCCCTTCTCTTTCTCTTTCCCCTTCTCCATATCATCAACTGGAAATATAACTGGAGGAAATGGAGGACTGACTGACTGGGGGAGAAATGAGAGAGAGAGAGAAAAGTGATATTCTCTGGAGACTTGAATGACATTCGGAGTTTCTCTCCATTCATTTTCTTTACGGTTGGCATTCGTCTGTTTTTCAAATTCGAATTCATTGGACGACTCTCCGTTCAAATTGTGAATGTGAAGAGGGAAAGGAGTGAGAGGAAGCGAAGAGTTAGGGAAAGGAAAATACGAGGGAAAGTTGTTGGAGTTTGAAGAAAGACGAAGGGAAACGGGAACTGGAAAGGATGGGGACACGCATAGAGAGAAAGAGAGAGAGAGAACGGAGTGAGAATGAGTGAGCGAAAGAGAAAACGGAGACGAAACGGGACTCTCGGGATGTTCCAATACTTTTCACTCGGGTTCCTTTCCCATAGATTCGTCTTCAATATCCATATATATTCACCCGCTATGAATGTGCAAGCAACTGCCGGTCTCTCCTTGTCTCAGTCTAACCGTCTATATTCTTCCTTGGTGGTTGGTTACCAGTGAAAAGAGTAAGTAGGCAAAGAAAGAGAGAGAGAGGGAGAAAGAGAAAGAGAAGGAGAAGAGGAGTGAGAAGACTTGTGAGAGAAACTAAAAGAAGCTTCAGTTTCCCTTTAAAGAACTTTTACCAAACGCATAAAACATCAATTAGGAGGAAACTGTGGCTGAATTTCAAAAAGATCCTCCACCTCCTTCGTTTCCCTCCCCTCCCGATTCCTCAAGGTTCTCTCTCTTCTCTTATGTTTTCCAGTACATATTGGGACTTCTCTCTTCTCTATTCTCTATTCTCTATTCTACAGTATATCTTGCACAGTCAAAGTGAAAGGGAAGATGAAGGGAGTTGGCTGGCTGGCTGGATGGATGGCTCCAAGCTTTCCCTTTTGGCTGTGGAGAAGTAGAAAAGAAGGAACTATGTAACGGACGGACGGGTGGGGAGGGTGGGAGGGATGGATGCAGGGGAGTTGGTGGGGGGAAGAGTAGAAGTAAGCAGCACAGACGAGAAGAAGAGGAGAGGACGGCGACGAACAAAGTTGCCATTCCATATTTCATGAGCATCCTCTCCTTTTAAAATATAGATTCTGCCCATCTTCTCGCTCGCTCGTCTCTCTCTTCTCGTCTCGTCTTTTCTCTTCTCTTTTCGCGTCTCTCCATCCGCTCGGAGGCATCAAAGAAAACACACACACACACACACACACACTTATATTCATCCTCAAACCCTCTTTTGAATTCCTACACATACATATGCATATATATATATCCCATGCCCCTCCGCTCTCCTCCCCACCCATCCTCCTCCTCACCCTTATCAATCTAGAGAAACCTAATCCAGGAACGAATATGAACGGGAATAAGGCAAACAACCTAGGAGAAAGAAATGACCCTTCACTGCCTTGACTTTCCCTACATAAATATATCCAACATCCAACATCCAACATCCAACCAACACATAGACCTCACACATCTCTTTCACTCTCTTACTTTTTTTTTTGTTGGCTTGTAAATACCTAGCGAGTGTCTGGAACTGGAGCTGGAGCTCTAATACTATTTACGTGGACGCAAAACCCCACGAAACAAGCAAAAATTGCGGACACACACAATCAACTTTAATCTGTGGATACCACCAAAGGGAAACAGAAACTGGCACGTCTACTCAACTCTCGTGAATTCCTCACTCTCTCTCTCTCTTTCTCTCTTCTCTCTCTATGCTTTCATTTCATTCCAATTCCAACTCTAACTCACCGAATCTCTCCATGAATATCCACAATCTTGTCTTGTCTAGAATTTCTCGCCATCCTCAGCCTCAGCTTGCAGTCCTCATTCCCTTGTATTTATACTTTCTACTTGTATTTATGTACTTGTACTCGTAGTTGTAGTTGTAATTCTAGTTCTAGTTGGGGAATGCATTCTCTCTTCTCCCTCTGCTACTCGTCAGTATTCCAACCTTGTCGGGATGCAGAGCTTTTTTTTCTTAAACCTTCTACTTGAAAGTAATTTGAACCACCGGGAAAAAATCTTAATCAATTCCAATTTCAGTATAGCATGAGCTCTAACTTGACTTCCCTTCCTTTCTTTTCATTTGGCTGTCTCCCGTTTTAGTTTTTAGTTTCAGTTTCAGTTTCAAGCAGACACTCGGTGAACGTGCAGTCCATACATATTGATCCCCCTCATTTCCTCCAACTCACACATGTCGATCGGTTGTTTGAAAGTCGGAGTGTCGGAGAGAGTCAGAGAGTCACAAGTACAAACGAGAAAAGGAAGGCACCTTTTGCCTTCTTCCTCACCCTAAACTTCATTTCATCTCATCGGAATCCCATTTTTCCCCTCTTTAACTATAGACATCAACCATGGAGCGTCAGTCTCCTCAGTTCGCAGTCCATACACGATGAGAATCCTTCAATTCTTCCCCCCATCCCCCAAGCATCAAGCATCAAGAGCATCAAGATAAACGAGACAAGGAAGAAAAGAAAAAACAAAAAAATTCCCTTCCATTTTCTCCGCTGACTCCTTCACTTTTCCCCTCCCAAAACAAAAAGGAAAACGACTCGTTTTGTTCCTTATGAATTTATATATATATATATACATTTTTTATTTTCCTACAGCTCAACGGCTGCTGCTACTGCTGCTGCTGCTCCCTTCCAGTTTTTTTTTCTTCTTGGAAAATCTTCAAAGTGGTTTATTTCTCTCTCTTTTTCTCTCTGGCTCCTTTGCTTGTATGTACTTGTAATTGTGTGTGTCAGACGGAGGAGCGAGCCATTTGAAATCCGTATGCATGTCTCAAGTTGAGAGTTGGGAGGGAAAGTGAAAGTGAAATGAGTGTAGTCGTGAGGAGTCATAGCTATGAAAACCACAATCTCTTTACTTTCAAGCACTGAGAACATAATAGAAGAGAGAATAGAAGAGACAGCAAGAGAGTGAGAGGGAAGAGAGAGAAAGTTGTAGCAAATAGGAGAATGCCGTGTGCGGACGACTACATGTAGAAAATTTACGAACTCAACCGCAGATGGGCATAAATCTATTCTTTGGTCTTTACTTCTTCTTCTGCCTTCTAAAAGACTTTGCGTCCATTTTCCTCCCTCAGAAAGCACCAAGGAGAAAGTCCCAACAAACGGAGAGAGAGAGAAAGAGAGAGAGGAAAAGGAAAAGGAAAAGAGAGTAAAGAGAAAAGATTTTTGGATTTAAAGAGGAAGAAAAGAGAGATGGGGAAAACCTGGAAGGGAAAAGAAGGAAAAGTGCGTGTGCACTGGCAACTGGAATAGTTGAAGATGAGAGAGAGCGAGAAAGAGAGAGACAGCGAGAGTGAGAGTAAAACCGTAACAGTTTCGTGTAGATTCTAATTGTAACAAATATCAAGTCCAAAAAAGGCTACGGAAAGACAAAGGCCAAAAGTGAAAGTGAAATGGAAACTGAGTGAAAACTAAAGTATAAAAGAAATAAAAAATAACAACAGACAAAGTACAAACTTTTTTTTTTGTTTTGTTTTTTCGAGGGGGGGAAGATGAGAAAAATTAGAAAAATGTTATTAAATTCCTATTTGGTGGAGATGGAGAAAAGAATAAAAGAGAAAAAGCGAGAGAGAGAGAGGAAGATAAAAAGGGAAAGATTTCTATGGCTATGTGTTTGTGGATGTGAATGTGAATGTGGGAGGGGAAGGAGATAAAGTAGATTAGGACGATGGTGGAGGTCATGAGGAAGTCTGAGAGCAAATTAAATCGGTTGAGAAAATAAAGTTAATGTAGTGAGATAATATTAATATTTTGTAGTCCCCCTTCCCTTTCTTTTATTATTATTATTTTCCCTCTCTTTTTTGAAATTGAAAGAACTATTTTGTATAACTGTGACTTTTATCTGTATGAAAAGGGAGAGAAGTGGAAGAGAGAGCGAGAAAGAGAGGCAGCGAGAGAGAGAGGGAGAATTGGAGTGGTGGAGTGTAGTCGGCGGGATGTTCGTTCGTTCGTTCCTTCGTCTATTCCCTTTGAGCCCATTCTGTTTTAAAGCTTTCTCCTTCTCACCCAAAGTGGTTACTGAGTCTAAGTAGAAAAAATCCCGGCAAATCTTTTTTCTCCCTTCCGGTCTTTTGTTGAGAGCTACACAGAGTTGTAAGTTGTATTTCTGCTCTCTCTCTCTCTTTCTCTTATCATCTGTAGTCGCGAAGGGGAATGCAGGCAATGCCATAGAATCGACTTGCTCACACACAGAGAGAAAGAGAGATAACGAGTCTGGAGCTCCGAGCACGACCTACAAACTACAACTAGACGACTGCCAGACTCCGACTACTCCGAATCCGAATCCGAGCTTGGAGTCAAACGAAGGAGAGGAAAGGAAAAGAGGGGAAAAAACAAGAAAGTGGCTCATGGACATTTACACCGTGTTTATTGTCATTGTTGTGGATGAGCGGCTATTAATTATAGAGTTTGTACAAAAGAGCTTTCCTTGTCTCACTCCACAATCCAAATCCATACACAATACAAAATCTCCATCTCTCTTTTTCTCTTCTCCAACTCCTCCAATTACTCTTTCTCTCTCTCTCTCTTTTCATCCACTTCAAACACATTTTATCCCCAGCTCTTTCACTTTCTCTCTCTCTTGCCCTCGCTTTCACTCTCTCATTGTTCCATACCAAAAACGCCCAATTTCTACAATCCTTTCTCTCTCTTGCTCTGAAACTATTCAAAATCTGGGAGGAATGTACAGAGTCCGTCCAGCATGGAATCACCCAGTCAAAACATGGACAAAGCGAAGCGGAGCAATTAAATCAAAATGTCATGGACTCACTCAATTTCCGTTAATGTAATATCCGTACAAATGTACAAACGTACAAGCTAGAAATAGAAATAGAAATAATCAGCAGTCTCCCCGGTAAATCCCTCAAAGTCTCCTCTCTTCATTAAATCATTCTTCTTTCCCCGCTTTCATCTCCACGGTTCACCTCCAACTCTCATCAAAATCCCTCACTCGCTATATCAAAAGCTAAATCACAAACCGTGAAAAGATAAACTAGAGTTTAAAATCAACAAATGTAGAGAAATCTCTCTCCATCGTCCAATGAATCAAATCAAAGAGAAATGAATCCTTCATGTGATGCCATAAAGTTTTCTCATTACACATTCCGTTGGGCAATGGAAAGGAATTTGTTTGGGGCGAATGTGAATGTGAAAGAGATGGAGAAAGTGAATGTGGATATGGCATAAAAATAAAGATAACAATTACACATTTTCATAGTCAACATATAAAATTAGATGCAGTCCGGATGGATACAAAAACAACATTGCCGAGTGAAAGAGCCTTCGTTTTTTTTATCGTTGGCATGTTTCAGCCGGAGCTCAACAGAAACAGAAACAGAAACAGAACAGATTGAAATAGACTACGTTGCGACCAAATCCTAGAATTTCGTGGTAGCTCTCGCTGTCCCTATTTTTTCTGTGTAGACGTACATTGGATACAAACACGGAGAATGTGTGTATGAATCTTTGAATGAGGATTCCACTTCCAGATCCGGGTTTGAATTTAACATTTGAGTGGAGACAAGAGGAGAGAAGGGTGGGGGGAAGGATGGGGGGAAGGGTGGGGGACTACAATGAAGAACAAGTCTGCCTCCGTCTCTCTGTATAGTTTTGTAGATTTTACGGTGGAAACGAAGGAAAGTCTTTGCCATCTCATCCAATCCAAATCTGACGACACAACCGACCGACCGACTGGAACGAATCGATTTTATGAGTACAGATATACATGTGCTGATTTCTAGTTCCACTTTCACTTCTTCTTCTCCTGCTTCTCTTTTGGATTCTTTCTTCTTTCGGGTGCTGGTAGAAAAACTTTTCTGTTTCTCTTTCGCTTTCACTTTCTCCCTAAATCTTCTTTTTTTAGAGAGGGCCATGTAAACGATTCAACGTTTCGTCAGCTATAATCTGAAATATCTGTAGTATGGAAACTTTTGTATGTGCTCCCGATTACAGTTGTACACACTCCACTCCACTTTTCTCCTCTCCTCTCTCTTGCTCTCTCGCTCTCTCTTACTCTCACCCACTCAGTCATTCTTCCCATTTAAACCTGAAGGTTACCCTTCCAAGCCATCCTAACCAAAAGCAAAACCAAATCCAACGAAGTCCTATACAGAGAAACTGCACACATGGAAATGTAAATGTATCTACAGTCTACAATCTACACGTAGTTATACGGTTCATTCTCTTCCCATTCGGATGCTACCCATGAAGAAGAATCCGCATTATATGGAGATAGAGATGGAGTGAGCGGTTCTCTCAAATATTTACCAAAGAAATTTCAACAGATGAAGGCTTTCAGTCATTACTAGTTAGTGCCGCCGCGGCTCCGTATAGTCAACGAGAACGAGAGGGGAAAGAAAGGGAGAAAGAGAGACAGCAATGCGAGTTGCTAGGGAAAACTAGAGAAATGTAAAAGACGACGATGACGAAGGAGAATAAGAAAAAAAGAAGAAAAAGAGGAAAATATTTCAAAGAGCGTACACCTTTCTTGAAGGCTCGCTCCGGGCTCTTGAGTTCCCACCCATCGCCGCCTCCCTTTCTCTTTCCCTATCTTTCTCTCTCTCTCTCTCTCTCTGTATCTCTTTTACTAACGATAAGTTTCATCCAGCACTTGAGTCACTTGTGAAGAGCATCTCACGCCATTTCTCTTTATTCTCCAGCCCCGCGCATTACCATTTACCACCCCCGCCAAAAAAAACTCTTTAATTCATACACTTTCAATTGAGCCCACTCAAGTGAGCTTATTCACCTGAATTACTCCATATTCCACACGCATTTTACTCAGATGACACAAAAAACTTTTATATCCTCATTAGATGACGAATGAAAATGTCTTCACAATTGATCTAAAACAAATACAAATATGAACGAGATTAAATGACTCATTTTCTAATCAATAATCTCCCATCAGTTTATATGCAGTTGCATAGTTGTAGCAGTTCTCATTATCCGTGTCATTTCCTCGTCATTCTTGTATTTTTTCAAAGCTGAAGAGTGATATTTTATTATTGATTTTGATGGAGTTTGGAGTGGTCAAGTGACAAAATTAGTATTTGAGGAAATGAGTAATTCCGAGTGTGAAAATAATTTCCGTGTTTTATTATGAATCGTCCACCACCAAAAAAACAGAGAGAGAGAGACGAGAAACCTTTTTGTTCATTCTGGAAGCGTCTGGAGAGTGAACGTTTCGTGCTTTTATACAATTACTGTCCATGTCGATGAGAATGATATTTCATTTTGATTACGTGTGTGTGCCAGCAAGCGAGAAAGAATGAGAGAGAGAGAGTGAGAAAGAAAAAATTCCTTCTTCAGACATTTGTTCACCATTCGGCTCGGTGGCTCTGCTCTCCTTTCTTCCATGCTTTCCCACGGACTCTATGAAAATCAAGTGTTTTTATCTAGATCGGAATCTTAAGAGAAGAGTCACGCATCCCCCCAACAAAGATTTACACATCTGCAGTATTTTATCCCCTCCACTCAACCCAACCCAACCAACCAACCAGGAACCACTAAGAAAATCCCGAGCAATTATTTCCTCCCTTTTTCATTACATCAAAAAATATTAACACTGAACAATCCCATGCTAATCAAACAAATAATTCGGATCATCCGAATGCCAAGTAATTATTTATCTTTGACCTTAAATCATCTCAACAACAACAGAATATTTCCTTACCGACAGTTTTATTTGCAATTCGTAAAGGGAAAACCCCCTGAAAACTAACAATTGAATCAGGGAATGGAATAAAAACAGGAAAGGAGATAAAAAAGGGATTTTTGGGAGCAATAATAATAATTTGTTGTTGGCGTGTGAGAGGAATTGTGACCCCGTGAGAAGAAAGAGTCCAGTGAGAGAAATAGAGAGAGATTGCCAGAGGGAATGTGTGCATTTTAATTCTTTCACCATCCAGTTTTTTTTTGTTTTGCACCTTTTCCACATTTTCTTGGAAAATTTCGCCTGAGTGTTCTTTGGAAGGACAATAATAATAATAATGAGAGGAAAAGGAGAAAGTGACAGAGACAGAGAGAGAGAGAAAGGAGAATGAGGACTTTGGAATGGAAAGTCAAAGGAAAGTAGGAATTTAGTGTGGGATTGTTATGATGAAAGCAAGCATGAGGAGTAGAATTGAATAATGGACATGCACTATGCTTTCTCCCCCTCAGAAACCCCACCCACCCACCCAGCCACCCGCACTTTGTCCATCCGTGTCTATTAGTCAGCCACACAACCAACCAACATCTCGCTGCACGAAACACAAAAAAGAAGACCAAAACAACCCAAGGACAAAAGACGTAAAGAAACTGTAAGAGAAAGCGAGACAGAGAGAGAGAGTGTGTGTGTGTGTGTAGCAGTTGAATTTGGCTTTACACATTGCACTGGAATCGGTTCCGACTTGTTTTTTCCTTAGTTTTGCCTTTTGCACGAATCTGGTGGAGGTTCCTAGAGAATCCTCCATCTCCTCCTTTCCATAATCCAGTATTCATGGTAACTTGTTTATTTTTGTGACGACCGAGACACGAGAAACGAGAAATAACCGCGTGCATGTTGATCTACCGTCCGCACTTGGATTACCATCCTTTCTTCTCTCTCATTTTCATTTCCATCTTCATCCTCAATTGAACGTGTACATTCTGTGTTCCCACTAATTCCAAATTGGAAAGGAACGCCAAATTTCGTCTTTCCGCACACCAAAAATCACAACAAAAACAAAAACAAATACAACAACAACAACAACAAAAACAACAGGATGGGTCTTGTGAGGAGCAGCGGCAACAGCCGTAGCAATACAAAAATCCAGGTGCTCTCATCTCCCTTTCTCTATTTCTCGTCTCACTGTCTCACTATTTGTCTGTGCAGAACAGACAACACCAGTTCTGGTTCTGGCTCTATCTCTATGGAAGCCACTCAATGAAATTTCCTTTTTCGAATTGCGACAAACAATTCCCTCCGGCTTGAGGTTTCCGCTTTCCCATCAACTTTGCTAACTGCGGCCTTTCCCTCACAACAGAACACACAGTACAGACAGTTGAGCAGAACGATTTGAACAACCGAGGACAAAATAGAAAATACCCACACAGAGATCCAGAAATCCAGATGCATGCATGCATTGACGGGGGGAGACGAGTGAGCTGGGGGTCATACAATAGATACTCGACTACTATGAGAATCATATCATATCATAGTCATATTCCCTATAATCCCCATACACAGACAGACAAACCCTCACTTTCTCCACTGTTTGTACTGGAGAACTGGAGAACTGAAGAGAGATTCCTCAACTCTCCATAGTCCAACATTTCCTTCCACTTCCACTTCCACTACTACTATTTCATTTCTACTCTGCAATGGATAAAACCAACCAAGTTGGTTCTTCTCCATCCTCATATTTTTATTTCCATATTTCCATGCCCGACACGAACTCAACAACGTACAAACGATTCACTGTCCATTTCCCCACTCAACTAACAAACCAACCAACCAACCAATAAACAAACAAAAAAAATGCATACCAAAGTCATCTTTTCCCTTTTCCCTTTCCCCCATCATTTTCAGTTACTTTTCAATTCTTTCCCACCCATTTTTCATCCCATTCTCCCTTAAAAGACAAATTCCCCCATTTAAAACGTTATTGGGACGTTTCAATCCCTTTGGGAATTATACACTTTAATTCATATTTATATGGATGAGTAAGGTTTTTTTAGGGGGAGTTTGATGGCGAAAAATGGCGGGGAAATCGCTTTTGATGATCATCATGAATTGGAATGCGAATGAGAAAACGAGTGAGGTTTGTCTTGTGGGGGGAGGGGGGCATTTTTTTTCTTCTTCTATTGTGTGCGTGTGCATGTAAATGCGCAGTTTTCGGGTTTAGTTGAAAACTGTCGTTTGGAGGGGAAAAGACAGAGAGACAGAGAGAGAGAGAAGGGGGGAGCTGGGTGGGAGATGGAGGGGTGGGGGGAAGGGGAATTAGAGTTAAGCTGTGGGAGAATCCGGGACAGGGTTCGGGTTGTCCACATAAACGTCAACCAAGTTGGAATAGATCATCATTAGGATGAACGTGTGGCGGTTGGGCATAAAACAAATTCCTCGGATTAGCTATAATGTTCATTTAAACCGGAAAACGATCTTCCAGGGATCATTTCATATAAAGAATGCAAAAATTACAAATTACGCTCTCTCTCTCGCATTAGAATATACAGAGATATAATGGAGGAAGGAGCGAGACAAAGCGAGAGCCAACCGAAAGAGAGAGAGAGAAAGAGAGAGAACCCAGAAAAAAGCAGATGAATCTTGCAAGTTTTTTTTTGTTGGTTGGTTCGTTGGTTGTTTGGTTGTTTGGAGGGAGAGAACACTTTTCCAAATTGCTCCACGATGACTCTTTGACTTGGAACGTGAATCTACACAATAGACAAGCAGCGTCGGAGTTTTGGAATTTTGGAGTCACCAACACAAAAAAGAAGGGAAAGAAGGGAAAAGGCCAAGAACAACAAAAACAGAAGCAGACACAATCGCTTGCCCAAACAGAAATAAAAGGAGAAGAAGAAGAAGGAAAAAAATGGTTGCGAGGATGAATTATGCTCCTCATGTACATATGCAATGCATTTCCTCCTTCTCTCCATTTCTCTCCCCATTTGGATTCGGATTTGAATTCACAATGAAAAGAAAAAGGATAGCAATTGTGAGTTTTTTTCTCTCTCTTTCTCTCTCTCTTTCTCTCTCTCTTTTTCTCTCGTTTTACTCGGCGGTTGTCTTATGGTTGCGAACTGAGCATATGCAAGAGAGAGCATAGTTTTTGAGTTTAGAAAACGAAGGGGCTGGGAAGTGGGGGGATTTCTGGGGGTGGGGTGGGGGGGAAGAGATGAGCCATGGGCTGCTTCTTCCACTTGCTTGGCCTATTTATAAATCTACATGGAGGCAGGCAGGATCCAGACGGATCATTTCTATTTCGTGGATAAGAAAAATATGCTCGTTCCTTGCAAATATTAGTTGAAATTTTTCTTTCCTTCTTCTTTTTCCTTGTTACTTTCCTTGTGTTTCTCCTACTCGGATTTCCACTTCCTCCGTCCCATTTACTTTCATAGACAGAGAGAACATCTATATATTTAAATCTGTGTACACTCCAGCACATTTTCTCTGCCTCATCTGACGGAGAAAAAACGAGAGCGAGAGCAAGAGCAAGAAAACGATAGAGAGAGAGAAAAAGGGAATTTTTTTCGCAGAGAGCCAGAAATAACATTTTCCCTTCAAATCACTTCTCGTTTCTCTCCCACTGCTATTGCAACTCTTACTCCTATTTCTATTTCCATTCCTATATACGAGACATATGAAAATTTGAAGTATTCCTGCTGCTGCTGCTACTCTCACTACTCCATCGGCTGTCTCTCTCTCCATCTCTTTCCCAATCCGATTCCCCATTCTCTCCATCACATAATCACATTTAATATCCACGAATATATAAAGAAATAATATAACAAGGAGAAGAGTCAGCCGTCGTTTGTCGTTGGTGGACCATCATCAAAAAAAGGAGCAACACATTAAGCATCCATCAGCCGTCCCATCACTTCACAACATCACTCCCAATAACATTAAAATCCTCCACACTTGCAAAAAAATGCTCGCCTTCTCTATAGACAATAAAATATCTGTATATTATCTCTCTGACGAGAGTGACGAGAGACTCTGTTTCTGTTTTTAACCGTGGGGGTTTTTTTTTGGGGGGGGGGGGGGTGAAGAGATGAAATCAAGGGGAAGGGAAGTTTAAAATTTTTGTGATTGGAGAAGAAAGAAGACACGAGACAAGGAAATAAGAATGAGATGAGAAAATAAAGGCGGGTGATTGTGTGTAAGTGCAATTGCTACACGGATGAAATGAAACAGTTGATTTGGGTAAGGGAAAAAAACGGGGAATGGGGGAAAACTTTGGACATTGAAGGATTACATTAGCCCGGGCATTAATAGAAATGAGATTTAGAGTAATAAACTTGAATAAAGACTTTGGAGTGGAAGGCGGAGAAGGAAAAGGAAAAGGAGAAATAGAAAGAGAGAATACGTCGGTTGGAGTGTGGGGACTTTCTCTTTCTTTCTCTTTGGCTTCGGGTGAGCATTGAGAAGAGCGAGAGTCTGCAGATGGGGAGCAGAGAAAAGAGTTGAACGCACACAAACACAAAAGCTTCGGCATTCGGCATTCACACGATATAAAACTATTTTTTCTCTTCAACTCGGTTAATCTTGACTAACGTCCGCTCCTTATTCTCCCTTCTTATGCACATTCCCATTCTTATAAGACAGAGCAAGAGAGGGAGAGAGAGTGAGTGAAAGAGAGAGAAAGGGAATGAGTTTGTGGGTCTGCGTCGAGGGAAGGGAATCATTTGAAGCTGGTCAGGGTGAGTGGAGTTCACCATCCAAGTTATATCATCTCCTGCACATACATACATACATATGGATATGAATTTGGATTGGGATTGGGATGCGATGGAGGGGAAAGCAAAGACGGGGAGTGAGCCAAAAAAACAAAGTGATTGAGTGAAGCAAATGAATGGTAAATGTTGAAATGAAAATGAAAGGAGGAAAACGAGCGAAAAGGAAGAAGAAGAAGGAAAATGAAGTTTCAATCAAGTTTAGATTTGGATTTCAGTTCCAACTTCTCCTTTTCTCTCTCTCTCTCTTTCTCTCTCTCGCGTTCTCTTTCTCTTGCTTTCTTCTTTGACTCGAATCCCAATTCGGATTCTGGTGGAGAAGAAAAGAAAAGCTTACAGAGAGTTTATTTTTCTGGTGGAAAGGTGAAAGTTAAAGGGTGAAATGTAGGAATGGAAATGGTGGTCTTGGATTCTCCTTTATACCTACCGGCAAATATACGTATATAAATATATATATATCCCGCTCTGAATGAACATCTAATGATTTTTTAAGTGAACATCTCTGATGACTTCACATTATATTACTTTACACTCCACTTCTTCCCTACACCACCTTCTCTATCTCTCTACTTTCTTCACTCTCTCTCCACACTGATAAACAACCATCCACACGGAATAAATAGTGAAAACAAACTCCATTCCATTCCATTCCTTTCCTTCCTCTCATTCCCTTTTTCTTTGGGTGGGAATGAATCCATCTTTTTCACTTTTCTGGGGTGAAATTTCTGAAGGAAGAGATGATAAAACTCACGGGAGATGAGAATTCACCATCGTCCTCTCCTCCTGAACCATGGAATAACGCGCGGAAATTGGAAAACTAATCTCATCATCCCAATTGCCATTCATCTCGAATGGGCATGTGAGTAGAGAAATGCAAACGGATCCACCATCAAGGATTTACCACACACACCAACAATTTTCCCACCAGGAACAACCCCCGAATGTCCCCACGACAAAAAATATATTCCGGTATTTACTGACGATGGACGAATGAAATTTATGGACTTTTACATATGTTTATGAATATCGACAGTTAGAATTGAATATGTGGAAATGAATGATGAATGTACACGGACCAGTTTGAGCTGACAATGAGTTGACTAAATAATTGATGGAATTGATTGGGAGGGGGTTTTAGATGGGGAGTGAAATAGTGGAAGAGGAACAGTAATAATCTGTTAATAACCATGATGATTTTGCAAGTGGAAGTAGATTGGATTTGAGTTGAGGGAGAGAAAGAGACAGAGAGAGTGAAAGAGAAAGGAGAAGAATATAAAATTGGATATAGAAGGAACAAAATGATCTTGGTTCGGGGGGATTGAGCGTAATTTTTTCACCCCGAGTTCCACTTTGTTCCGTAAATCACATAAATCACAAGGAAACATCTGGACTTGAAACGGTCAAAGACAACTTTTCTCTCTCTCCAACCTCCAAACTACAAGCCTTCCCATCTACTCAGCACCAGCACCAGAACCAACATCAGCTTTCTCTTCTCTCAGAGTCTATGCCCAGCTTAACCCACCACGGAAATGTTTCCACACACATAAACACACACACACACACAAATTCTTATGTTTATACCAAAATACATTTTATCCTTCTTTCCAGCCATTTCCATTCTACTTCTATAGGATTTTGAGTTGTTGAATTTTCGGGGATTCGGGGATTTTGAGTGTGGGCTAGTCCAAGAATTTTGGTGTTTGGTGTATGAGCGTGTGTATTGATGTATGTACATCTCCATGGAGGGATCTC
Organism: Gisinianus flammeolus; assembly: GCA_034699125.1. Taxonomy (NCBI): domain Eukaryota; kingdom Metazoa; phylum Arthropoda; class Collembola; order Symphypleona; family Katiannidae; genus Gisinianus; species Gisinianus flammeolus. The sequence goes on along the minus strand of JAIUND010001936.1, from coordinate 8,691 downwards.
ATATACAGGGAGACAGAGAGAGAGGGAAAGGAAAAGAGAAAGAGAGAAAGTATGAATTGAAAAGTATGTTTGCAAAAGTAGAGGGCGAACGAGGAATGGCATTCGAGAAGAGAAGGGAAAAGAGCGTTCAAGTCGCTTTCTCTTTCCCTTAAGAAGACAGGAATACGGCAGGAGAGAGGCAGGGAAGCAGGAAGGAAGGAGAAGGCAAAGAAGGAAAGGGAGAACGAGAGAGTTGATGCCGTTTGGTCTGGTTCTGGTTATTAAAGCCCACATGTTCCTATTGGACAGATGAGAATTTCTCATGGTGGGTAAAGAATGTATGGTTGGGTGGGGGGAGAGGGGAATGGGGAGTGGTGGATGAGGATGGAGGAGGTAAGGGCTCACTCTCTTATTTTTTGAAGCTCTCCTCTTCCTTGGACTTTGGTTTTTGCAAGGAATCACAAATCCATGTCCAAATTTCAACTTGAGCTCATTTCTCATGGCCGTGAGTTTTTCTTTTTTTCTCTCGAATCTTTCTTCTCCACATCGTTTGATACGTTAAACTTTTACCGCAACCGACATACGAGTGCATCCATCCTCTATCTCTTTTCTCCCCCTTTTCTTCTTCTTCCTTCCCCCCTCTCATCCTCATCCTTTCCCTCGCTCCCTCCTTTCCCTCTCTCTCCCTTCCTCCTCCTAACAACTTCATAGACACCAATTTAGATTGCCATTAGTTTTTCCTTTAGCAAAACTCCTTCACTTTCACTTCCTCTACTTTTACTAGTCCAGACCTCACTTTCACTCTCAACTTTCTCCGTTCATGTGGGGGAGGGAGGGAGGGAGTGACTGGAGAGTTGGACGGGCTCATTCCATTCAGATCCAGAGCATTTAGTTGCGTATGTATGGTTGTCCATGCAGTAGCATTACCGTTTTACGGTGTATCGTATCGGCGATGGCAATAACATTGGTTTTCGTCTTATCCTACACGTCCCGACACTTCAACTTCATCCTGATTTAAATTAGCTAGGTAATTATGCTAATGTTAAAGTCAACTTTTATCTCTTCACAGCTCCGCATACACACAGACTTTTCCTTTCTCTACTTCTCTCTCGCTTTTTCTTTCTCCTGCACACACAACTAGCTCTGCCATCCAAATTTCTCAATGTTTTTAGACATTGTAACTTTCCACTTTTGGAGTATTCAAGCTCTCACACACACACCCACACACACATACACACAGATACACACGGATTTGTAGTCATTCAGACGGTTGGTGGTGGTGGTGGATAGAGTTGTAGAATGTGGAATTATTATAGAGTTTTTCTCTGGAGAATAAAAGTCAATAGATAGGGAAAACCAAGGCGGAATTTCCCTTGTGCAGTCTTTTGAGACGACGGCAGAAGGAGAGAGCCGAGAGAAAAGTTTTCTTTCCACTTACTCGACGCGAATCTCGAACAAAAGTACAGCAGGCCAAAGCTAAAGCTGAGACTGAAGCTCATAAAAGAAAGAGAAAGAGAGGAAGAGAGGAAGAGAGAGAGAGAAGAGAGAGGGAAAGGAAAGTTGGCTTAACGTATTCCTTCAGCCGACCCACCGAGTTCTACACTCGACATTCGACACTCTACAAATGATGAATATCTTTCACCACAATCAGAATCCCAGCACACATTTCCCCCTTCTCTCCTTTCTCCATCTCTTCTCTTCTCTGACGATGAAACATACGATGCGAGCGATATCTTTTCTCATGTTCCAACGAACGAATGAACGAACGAAGGAAGGAGATGAGGCGAACACGATAAGAGAAGAAGAAGAAGAAGAGGAAAAGAGGGAAGCAAGAGATTTTTATGGAAACATTTGTCCAATTAGCACTCCTCATAAACTAAATTAGTCAATGATGAGATTCTGTTTTATCTTCAAATGATCCCTCGCTTTCCCCCAGCAGATTCTATCCTTTCCCCTTTCTCTTACGTTTTCCTCCTCCTCCACCCTCCTCATCTTTCAACTTGCTCACTCAATCAGGCTTAAACTCTTTCACAACTTTACCTCGAGAGAAACTAAAAAAACATTCGTCTTGCTGCTCCTTCATCACTTTTTTTTTTAATTTGACTTCCCAACTAAATCCGCTTTTTCCTTAGCTTCTTTTTTCTTTCCAATGGAGAAAACTTCTTCAGTTCTGCTTCGCGATGTAGACATCGATTCTCGATGCCAATACTCGTATAAATATTGCCATCTTCTCAAAAAGAAAATCTGTGAAAATCTTTTATTTATATTCCGAAAGGATTTCCATTTCCAATGAAAATCAATTCTATTTTCTCTACACAGACAATCTAAATACGCCTGATTGTTTTGTTTGGAGATAATTAACCGTTCTTGAACTTGAATAAATTTAATCAATATTTCCAGATCTAAAATGTTGTTTGATTCAATTCTCAAAATGTAGAAAATAAATAAATAAACGCAAACAAATGGAACGAATTACATTTGCATTTCCCTCATTCTACATTTTTTGAGTGTCGAATTGAATTCAGTGGAAAAATTCATTTGAAATGTACATAAAAATGTTTGGAATTTGCCTTTGTCCACGGAATTTCTTGCTTGGGAAATTCACAAGTGAAAGTTTCCATTGTACAGAAAAACCATTGTAGGTCTGCCTGTCTGCTTGTGTGTGTGTGTGTGGGTTTGAGCATGTGTGCAGAGGGACTTTAAAGTCAACGAGGTTTTCTGGTAGACACCACCAACAAAAATGGGAGAAGTTGAGACTCATACAACAGAGTAGATATGTGACGTGAGTGTGTTCAACACGAGGGAAAAGAAGGAGAAAGTCGAGTGAAAAATAGCTACAAGTACACAAACAAACACTATGTATTCTGCTCATTCGTTCATTCTTTAGGGAAAGTTCATTCCAGTCTAGCTATTCAACTGCAGAGGAAGTCAAGGAGAGAAGGAATTCCTGGAGAAAGTACTGGATTTTCCCTATATGTAGTTCATATGACTTGTATAGCATGCGGATGGACATGGGAAATGGGACAAGCCTCGTTTTTCTCTTCTTTTTCTTTTGCATGCAAGTGTGTCTCGAAAATGTCTCGCTCAAGTCTGGAGACGGACTGGATAATTCGTGTGTATTTACATGGGGAAGAGTGAAGGTTAAAGGGACTTTCATTGCATATACATTTCTAGATGATTTGTACTCGTAGTTAACGAGAGGAAGAGGCAAAGAGAAAGAAGAAAGTTGCATAGACATTTCACTATTCACATTTGAGTTCGTTGAGTGTAGCGATGGTTTGGTTGTGTTGTGTTCAAAGTATGTTTGGTTGGGAGTTGGTGAAGTGGAGACGGCGGGGCTGGTTGCTGGCTGTTGGCTGCTAGTAGTAATCTGTCTGCACTGATCATGACTCTAACGGAACCTGAAACCGTATCTGTATCTGTATCTCTCTCCCTCTCATGTCTGTAGTCTCTCTCCTCCAGTCCCCGTCTGTCTGTCTCTTCCATACTTTCTTACGTTAAGATTTAAAGGGAGAGAGCAGAGCGTCTTGTACTTTCTCCTTTCTCCGTGTACTCCGATACGATACGACGGCAACGATACGACGACAGCTGAGCAAGAGAGAAGAAGAAGGCGAGAGAGAGAAAGAAAGTCAAAAAGGAGAAGCCAAAGGAGGAAAAATGAAGAAACTCGGCTTGAAAATTTATGTGCTCAACTTGGAATTGTTAAGAACTTTTCGCCTAAATCTCATTTGGAGGGTGTGGAGTGTTAAGCAATCTTTGAGAATGTTTTATTTCATGGCCAACTCATTTCTTTCACGCTCGACTTTCGACTATCCTATTTCGCTTTTCCCCACCTCCCCTCCTCGCTCCCATCCCCCCATCTCTCTCTCTTTCTCTCTATTTCTCTTGTCGCTCCTCTTCCAATCCTCCGATTACTTTCGCCACTTTTCCTTTCTCTTCCTTTCCCCCCTCCACACTGCGCATACTTTTACTCACATTAGTTCCACCATCTCTCATTCTCATTCTCACTCCAGGCAGTGCGAGGGAGTTCGTCATTCATTGCCGTGGTCCTGAGAGAGTGATCCTTCTCTTTGCCTCCTCTCGTCATCCTCCTAAGGGCACTCATTCCCCTCCATTATCCTTCCTAATACCAACTGAGATGAACCAACACGCTAGGTTTTCCTAAATATTTGGACAGTCCCCCGGGGGAAATCCAAGCAGCAAGCAAACACATCCAAAACTCGTCCAACAAAAGAGGGAAATTCATAATCTAACAAATATCCTTTAATAATGTTTGTTAAAAATCCCAGTCATTATCCAATTCATCCAGGTTCTCTTTGTCTCTCTCTCTCTCTGCATCAAATACAAAAATTGTTGGTGGTCTCAATATTTTGGAGAGAGGGGTCAGGGGTCAAATACCCGTTACCCGTTGGCAAAGGAGAAAAAAGGGGGGGGGGGAATCATTGTGTCGTTGAGAGAACGAGAATGGAGACGGCGAGTGGAGCCTGAAGGGAAATGAAGTGCAGTTAGAAATGTAATGGAAGTAAAGAAATAAAACAAGTGAATCAAGACTTTTTTTCCCTTTCTCTTTTCCCCCTTCTCTCTTTTCTCTCTTGAATCCCTCCTCTCTTCCACTTCCCCCCCCCCCCCTCCTCAGTTTTTTCTTGTGCTCCTTTCTCTTTTGTGAGGGGGGAGATGGAGGGGGGAAGAGAAGTGAAGGAACCGCGAGGCTTGTGGAACAAGAGCAATGTGATACTTGGAACCTCTCCAGAGTAAACTCTCTCTCTCTTTCTCTTTCTCTCCTTTTTTTCGCTTATATTTTCCACGTTTACATTCCCTTGACTGTACAGTGCACGGAGTGGAGTAGCTGTAGTGACTACTCTTGGGCTATATATGACTATGACTACGAATCCCCTATAAATCCTTTGCATATGAAACATAACTAGCGATGGAGTATAGAGAGAGAGAGAGAGAGAGAGAGAGAGAGAGGGAGAGAGGGAGAGAGAGAGAGAGAGAGAGAGAAGAGAAAGTTGCAAAGAAATTCTTTAATCCTTTCTCTTCCTCTCCGCGGTCTCTTGACTATAGGAGTTTCTTCCCTTCTTCTCGAACAACTATCTGAGAATTGTGAGAGAAAGGGAAAAGAATCCAAATCCCTATTCCAATTCCAATGGCCCAATTCAGTTCCGTTGATATGAAGATATGAAGATATGAAAACGGATAGGTGTAAAAGGCGAAAAAACTAGAACTCAAACTCTCATTCAGTGTCTTTTGTCTATTTACATTTACACAGACACGGTCGTATGTACAACTGTCGTCTTCTAAGTACAAAAACAAAATTTTAATATGAATTCTTGGTATTATATTATTTAGCTCTAGGAAATGTACAATCTTTCTAGGACGGGAAATTTCCAACTCTCGTGCGTGTTCCATGTTCATCCTCGTTTTCACCTTTTGTTTTCGTCATCTATTGTTTTTCTTTTTGGAACGCTCACAAGAAAAAGAAATAAATTTACAAAGAAATCGTGTCCTGTGTTAATAAAATGGCAAAAAATAATTTACATACATCTTCTTCTTTTACATTTTCTCTTTCTTCGTCACCTATACGCAAAATGTAATTATCCGCAACAAATTCTCGCTCCAACCAAACTGTGTAAGTATATATATGTAGCTATAAAGTTATTGACTTCAAATTTTAACTAATGTTTAGGTAAAAAACCACATATATAAATAAGCGATAAAGTCAAAATGTAATTACTATTCAACCGTCAAACAAACAAACTAAAAACTATGCACACGAATATGTGTGACATCGCCATCATATTAATTTCTTGGAATCATTATTATTCCTACATTTTGCCTTTAGTCACCCATTTCGTTCAGGGTTTCTAGTTCTTCATGCATTCAACATTGATGGAAAAAACCAAGAGACCAAGACATGTTTTTCCGTTCTCTTTTCAGTTTTTGCAAACAGGTGGGAAGGGTTAGGGAAAAAAAACAAAGTTAATCAAATGAAACTGTACTCTGTACGTTGCGTAACTTGAAGTAAAAGGTTTCTTATACATTCCTCATTTTTTTGTATGTATAGAATATAGAAAGTCTTTTAGTTTCCTGCCGACTTTTTATACAGAAACTTTCCAGTCACTTCCAAATTCGATCAAAACTCACCAATATTTTTTGGAGGTTTCTCCCAAAGCAACAACCCTATAGAAAAAGCTTTACGATTGTGAGACAAATATGTATGTACAAAATGAAAGAGAAAAGTCAAGTTAAATGTAGAGAGAAATGCCATCATCATTGTGGTGTGGAAATAATGCACTATAAATATGATAAAAAAACACACTGGTGGTTGACACTGACATGACTATACGTATTTGGCATCTGACATTATTATTATTATTATTATTACTATCGATCATTTTATGCTATATAGGCCCTCATCCATCTGGACTCATCTGGTACACAACCAAAAACAATGATACAAATCGAATCCGGAATTTAGTAGACTATTTCTATTAATAATAGTAATAATAATCGTAATAATATATATTGCAAACGTCAAGTGTCTGTATATGAAATGACAAAGAGTGTATAGGTACAATGTACCTACATTGGGATTTCAGAATCGTACAGAATCGTATAAGCTTGGTTTTCATTATTATCTTTCCATACCACAGCACACACCGACACCACACCACACGTCGTCAAACTGTCATTCAAAATTGTCAAAATTGTAACAAAGCGTACCGATACAAGGGAGCCACACACAAAACTTTCACCACCACACAAAGGAAAGAATGTGGATATGAATGAGACCAAAAGCCATTCTCCCATGGGAAGCACCGACATCCCATGTATGTATGTATTATGTGTGTATCCGTTATCATAATAATTCTTAATATACGTACAGAGACGGTAAACCACTTGGTAATGACAATAAATGGAGAGAAAATCATTTGCAAGTTGTCATTTTCACTTTTATATGTATGCGACGTGGGTGATTTGATAGTACCTGTATCTTACATATAGACAAATGTACGTATATATGTATTTCTATCTGTATATTGGAGAGAAGAACTGACGAGTGAGTGCATACTCGTGTTCATTAAGGCCGTAGCCAAATTATGAGATGTTTCATTCAAAGAACACGGGTAAAATGGGAAACATGGGAGTTTTTGTCATTCAGACGAAACAAGTCACAGTTTATAAATACTAAAACAGAGTAAAAGGAAATATAGCACTCAAATATAATAAATAATGGAAATACAAAATGTATGGAGACAAATACAGATACACACACTCAAATGGGAGAAGAATACATGTGAAAGTATATACGAAAGTATTACAGAGGAATGATTGGAATTGTATCCTGTCATTGACAGATGACAAGTGAATTATGAGCACATGCGACAAATACTCTACTCAATTCAAAACTCAGAGCGAACATTATTACTTTTATATTCTCTCTCTCTCTCTCTCTCTCTCTCTCTCTCTCTCTCTCTCTCTCTTGTCATTTGCATTCGTATGAAACCAAAAAATCAGCCAACATACAATTGTAGTAGAGCCATGATAAAACCATAGGCAATAAAAATATTACAACTGTGCTCTCATACTTTTTCATCATGTATACCATTAAAACTTGTCGCTAAATTAAAAAACTGTCGTCCATCGAACTGACAATTGCAATTGACACTAACCGTTAGCTGTACTGTGTGCTACTATATCGTATTAATTTGTGTATATTATTATTACTATACGCTTTAAATGGAATAATGGCGATGAGCATAGTGAATAATGAAGTGACGCTCTGGACGTTGTTAGACAATACAACGAAAAAAGTATGCAATGCTATATGACATAATAACTTTGAAAGAATTCCAGTAGAAACTTACAAGAATAGTTTCCAACTTTGGCCCAGTAGAAAGTTTGATTTTCTGGATGTCTCTGGTAGTTTACTATTGTGTATCTAGTTGGTCCATCCCCGACATTGACAAATCGGAAAAGATTCGCTTCCTCATCTGAAATTGAAATCAACGTTTTATTTTTATTTTTGGAATCACATTCCAGCTTCCAGCACTTCTGAACTGTCAAGAAAATATATAATAAATAAACAATGAAGGATATATTGCAAACCTTTAAAAGTGACATTTTTTAAATACTGTACAATTTGTTCTCCGTCTACATGTTCCATGGCAGAGCAAACTCCCTTCTCCTGACCACAAAGGTCTTTGTGCATATTATGCAATGCATAAGCGAACGCGTAGACAGCATCGCGCACAAAATGCACAAAAGATTGTTGACCATACAAACTCGATGAACCAATTTTCATGCCAGCCCGACAAGTCTCGTTAAATCCTTCGTTGAATCGTGTCAAATTAGTATCCTCCAGTTTACATCTATTCGACAAAAAAATAAAAAAATACAAAACTCGTAGAATATTTTATAGGTGGTTGAACCAACAGAATATTACTTAAATTTTATTTGGTAAATATTTGTTGAAGCAACTGTCTATGTGCAAATCCAATTTGAGTAAACGAACTTACAAATAAAATCTACTTGGTTTCCTTTTGAAGAGAGAATGTACCAAAAAATATACAAGCAACAATATCACCTTTCAGCAACTTCAGAATTTATGGTATAGGAATTGAACCAAACTTCCTACAATACTTAATTATGATGGAAAAAGACCAAAAGTGACAATTATTTTGACTTTGAATCTATAGGCCCTGCGCATGC
>JAIUND010001935.1:0-28031 GCA_034699125.1 Gisinianus flammeolus | reverse complement strand
TACGGGCAAACGGACAGAAACGGAATATTTTAGAGGTACTTCGCTCCCTTGTGAGGTACTCCTGTACCAATGTTTATATATATAAATCGTATACGAAAATCACCGTGTTCAACTTTACGCATTAAGGACGTTTCACATTCTTTTTTTTTTGGGGGGGTTTTTATGGGATTTTGAGTAAGCCCTCTTTTTTTGCCTTTGCCTATACGCTTTTATATCGTATCTTTTACATTTTTTTCATTACGGTCGTTGAGCAGTCGCTCTCGTTTCTAATGTTTATCATTTGTCGTCTGTCTCAAGAGGAAAAAACGATCATCGTGTGGTTACCAAAAAAAAAAATGCTTTTCAAATCCTTTGACGATAAAAAAATTATCATGGATTCATCGACGCGTGAGATTTATTTTTATTGTCACGATTTTGAAATGGATATTGATAAATTGATCTTGATCTAGATCTAATTCTAAATTTACATTCAGATTCCATGCACAAACTTGAATACCAATTATCAAATAGCAGAGACTCCCTCATTTTCTTTCACTCGCAATCCAAGATTCAATACAGATATAGAATGTACAGAAAAAAAACTTTTGTATAGATAACCCAGTTTAAATTTTAAATGACAAAGTTTAGATTAATAATTCAGACTTCCATTTAAGAAATAAATAAAGAGAAAGAGAGAGAGAGAGAGAGAGAGAGAGAGAGAGCAAATAAGTGGCCAGTGTTGTCTGTGTGGATGAACATAATTGAAAGTGTTCGGATTCAGATTTGGTTTTTGGATTGTGAGTGCACAATTTCGGGACAGAGAGGAGTTTCTTGTGTTTCTATGTTTAATCCAGAGAGAGAGAGAGAGAGAGAGAGAGAGAGAGAGAGTTGGAGAGACGGAAATAGGAAATAGTGTCATGTGGATCAAGTGGGAAGGGAAAGTTGGAATTAATTTGAGCAAATGCTTCATACATATTTAATGAAAACCCAGAGTGGAGATGGATGATATATAGTTTCCTTGCGTGAAAGAAGCCTTCGCCATTCCGCTCAGCTTCACACAGAGCCCTTCTTCTGTCTCTCTCTCTGTCTCTGTCGCTGCCTCTCCCTCGTTTGTGTATACGCAAACACACGACGACTGTATATTTGTACACTAGATAGCTATATTATATATTATATAACCCATGGACTTTCCCCGAATCTGAACTGTACGTGTTACAAAAGAATAGCGAGTTAAAGAGAGAGAGAGGGAGTGAGAGAGATGGAGAGAGAGACAGAGAAAAGTTTAAAAAGACTATACTGACGGCAAATTGGAATGAGAATGTGCTGACTAGAGGGAAAAAACAGAGCGAAGACCGAGAATGGAAGTCTGTTGACTGTAGTCTGTAGTCTGTAGAACTGTACAAAGTACAGATAGGCATCTTTACTCCATGTATATACATACGAAATGTGTGTGTGTGTCTGTGTGTGCTTGTTTGATATGGTAATGGTAAGAGTGAGAGGAGTAAACTGCCACCGTCACTGGAACACTGCCTGCACTTTGGTATGTAGACTTTAGAGTTGAGGGCAGGCAAGCCGTGTCAACCGGTGAATTGAATGAAATAGAACTTTATCGTCAGATTCAGGGAGAAATAAAATGCTTGAGTTGGCTCCAAAGCTCTGCGTAGCTCTTTTTTACGTTCAGTCTTTAGTACCTATTATTTGAATGCCCCATTTCCCCCATTTTCTTTTCCCCCTCCTTCCTGTTTTTTTTCCTCCCTCGAAAAATTCTCTTAAAGCCTCCGCCAACCATCTACAAACAAACAAACAAACAAACATATATACATACTGTTTACATACATAATGCATACATGTACATACACATACAAGTCAGGATGAAAGGAAAGAACATATATAATACTCAAGTCAAGTATTTAGTTAGTGGTTATAGTTATATGACATTATACGTAGTCTCATTTAAACTCCCTTTGGAAATTGAAAACGAAAAGCTGATTCTATCACTTTGACTAAAGGACAAATGAGGCAGTTTCACGACCGTCATTGTTTCTCTCTCTCTCTCTCTCTTTCCCTCACCCATATCGCCATGTCCATATCCCCAATTCACAAGACCAATCCTCCAAACTTTCACCATATAAAATATTAATATCATAATACAGTTTCAATTTCAATAAGGAAATATCTACAAGGATTGTCTGTATCTGTATACTGAAAACTGTTATGTGCGTGGAGTTCGCATAAAGATGTGAATTCATCTGGAGATAACGAATTTCAAGAGACAATGCAAAAAGATGAGATGGGATTAATAGGTAAAATACATGCATACAGAGAGAAAGAGAGAGGGAGAGAGAGATGTAGTCACTTCCATTTTGTGCACATGTACAGTGTGGACGGAGGAATGATGATGAGAGTAGGACGAGTGATTAATAGGGAGGAAGGAAAGTGGAGTTTGGTGAAAGTGAAAGGTGAGCATAGACGACTGGGGAGTCTCTTTCTTTCTGTACTGTATATACGTAGAGTATAGAGAATCCTCTTTTCTTTTGTACTGATGGATTCCAATCCTTTATACTCATCTTATTATGGTCGTACATTATAATGGATTCTCCCTCCTAAATGAAATGAAATGAAATCATGATGATGATGATGATGATGGTCATGATGATGATAATGATAATGATGATGATGAGGAGGATGATGACGGTGGTGGTGGTAGTTGTTAGTTGCTTCGTGGTGACTACTGCAAGAGAAAAGTAGCTACAAAGTACGAATGCACAAAGATGGAGACGAATAACTATGGCCGTCTGTGTGTGGTCTATTCAGATTCAGATTCAGACTCTCTGGAAAGGAAATAAGTATAAAAGGAAACTCTGATGGAAATTTAAATTTGAACGGAAACTGTACCAACTTTATTTTCCTATCTGTTTGTAATGTACAGATTACATATATGATGACGACGAGAGTGTAGAATATATATACAGAGATACAAGGAAAACTGTAAACTATGAAACTAGTAGTAGAACGAGTGTGGGAAATGCGAAAATTCTTCTTCTCCCTCTATGTGAAGAACATCATGATATGGAGTACGTATTTACATCCATCTGGTTCATGCTATGTGTGTATAACTGTAGAGTGAGAGAGAGAGAGAGAGGGAGAGAGAGTGCAGGAGCAAGTTGGACCAGAAGGAAAATGTAAATGCAAATAAATGGGAAATTGTCGAAATAAGTTTGAGGGGAAGAAAGGGATTCTTCGTTATTCCATATCCATTGTGCTGTGGAGATTCTCCATTCTGCTCTGTAGGTACATTGTTCTCCTCTATACAAACATTTATTAGATTTTCTATGAGAGTTGTGGAGAGACTTTTGTTGGACTCTGAATTATTTTCTCATATAATCTCGTATAATAGAGGACAATTCATAGAAAGGAAACTACTTGAGAAAACTATTCAGTAACAGCTAAGGGGGAAAAAAGTCAAATTACATGTCCGCACGATAATTCCATCATCGTCGTTATTTTTTTTTCGTGGTAGTGGTATATACACATGAGATTGTTATTAGTTTTGCTGTGAAATGCGCAGAAAAGGAAAAAGAAAAAAGAGGAGAATCCAAAGAGAAATGAGGAATTACAAATTGCAAAGTGGAAGGTGGAAGGATGAAGGAAGAATAACACTTTTTTTCCAGTAGAAATTTGGGTAGTAAAAGTAGTTAAAAAAAGTGTGATGTTATCGTGAGAAGTTAGAAGTTCATTTCATATCCCATATTTATCTATACAGGCGGCCACAACGAAACGAATAATGTAGGATGTATAGGAAAGAAAAAAAATTTACGAATGGAGGAAAGAAAAAAAAGTGGGGAAAGGAAAGTCTTTTTTATTTCTGTACCGGCGAATTAAGGAGTAGAAAATTTTTTAAAATCAACTCGCTCCTCACGACATGATGGAAAATGAAATGTATAGATATTCACTCGCTTCAACTGCTGATATTCACACACATGTGTACATACAAATTACAAATGTAATGTCTACAAACAGAGATAATAACGAGGAGGCAGGAATATTCGTTGAATATACGTAGGTAAGTAATAAGTATATGTATAGGTATGTAGAAAATGTAGAATGTAATTTTAATGTTTACGCGTCTCCCCACATGTGTAATAAACCTAATTAATTTCCAACGGAATTCGTATTCTCATCATAACCTTCTCATACATAATTTTCCATTTTCCGAGTAGAGAGAAATGAGAAACCCCATGAAAGAAAGTCAAGTCATATAGATATAGCATTACACATGCAGCATCCATTTCATTTGACAATCTAATTTCTAATGTAAATTCTGCAAGACTATACAGATATGCTAGAATTGCCAGACCTATAGAAATGATAGAGAAATTCGGATACATCTTCATCCAGTACTTATATAGCAGATTGAGTAGTCACACAGTATTCAGCACTATGAGCTTATTAAATTTCCGTTGAGGGAAATCCACTTAAGAAATCGAGAGCGTCAGTCCATGCGGTGAGTGTGACTTTCCATATAGAAATGAAGCATACATCAAAACCTTTCCCATGTAAATTAGAATCCCCAAAAACCATTTATTCAAAATATGTCATATAGAAAACACACGAGTTGAAGAATTTTTTCCATTTTTCACACCAGATTAAATTCATTAAATCCCCCCCACTCAAGTATGTATGTGTGTAGCTTCAAAGTTTGCGAATATTCAGAAGATCCAAGTTCATATGGGAAGCCACGGGACTCGGGAACCATCAATCCGAAATAGTTTCATGCTTTTCCTTCTCTCTCTCTCTCTCTCTCTCTCTCTCTCTCTCTCTCTCTCTCTCCCACTAATGATAAGAAAATCCACATTACACCTCTTGCTCCAGCTTTCCTCGAATCTTCTCCACGACATACTAGATTCCTGTAATTTTCTCCGCGCCCGCATTTATTTATAAAACGGATTCTGTCGTATATAGACAATTATTTCCCAATCAGATTTCATGTACATATATATATAATATAGACGAAAGTACCTAGTAGACATATGGTTAGCATTCATATATCTACGGCCATTTTCCATTTTGAACAGACATATAGAAATATTTAGCGATGCCAGATTTAGTGGAATAAATGAAGAATTTTCTGCTTGCAAGGAAACCCCCAAGAAAAGAGCTCAAACCACATGAATTTCCTATTGTGCCAAATCTGGAGATATTGAAAAACTTTTTAGTATATGAAAACTCAAAGCAGAGAAAATGAAAATTGAAAATGAAAAAGAATTGTGGGAGTATATTTTATGTGGATATGTAGTTATGTACATGGGAAAGGAGGATGGATTGATAGTGTGTAATGTATACATCTACATATGTACATATATATTATATATCTATATATTGAAGGGAAACTGTGTGGTGACTTTCTTTGGAGAGTTTAAGTTGAGAGTTTGTGGGGCAACATGAATGACAAAGTGTTTCAGTTCTGGAGAATTTTTAGAAAAGAAAGTCATGGATTTTTGAAGGACCCACCATATTTCAAAATGTCATCCATTTATTGTCACTTATACCAACTGTTTGTGACATTTCTTTCTTCTCCAAGTAGTATATCGTTAATCAATTCCATACTTTAAATGTGTTGGTAAATATGTGTGTGCGTAGTCTCGTTTGAGTGTATAGTTTGTGTTTTTCTATCTCTATATGCCTCTCGCGTCTTCACTTTTACTCCACAACACACATTCACAATCAGTATATGTTTTCTCTTCGAGCTGTAAAATGTAAAAGGAGGGAAAAGGAAAAAAGTACATATATCTTACAAGTACAAGGGAGAGAGTGTCAAAGTCATTGCCAAAACTAATATACGTCAAAGGAAGGAAATGGAAAAGCTTTATTTGTAAAGAATATCTTAATTTCCCCCATTCCGCTTGCAAACTTTGAGAATGAAGAGTTTTGCTTCAGATTTTCTATAATATGAAATGCGCATCCCCAAAAAGTATCCATTTCAAAGGACTGACGACTTGACGTTTTCAAATTGGGAAATGTGCAAAGAACATTTCATTTCTTCTTGTGCAAATTCTTGGCAGAGATATAATACATTTTATTGTCACTGTCACTCAACAGCAGAATGATTGCCTGAAAGACAAAGTATACATATCGTAATAACAATTGGTTTAACATAAAGTTGCTTTTTTTGTGTTTAACATAACTTTTGTGTGAACATAATAATATGAGTTAAAATATACATTCAAAATATTCAGTAGATATAGTTATTAACTATTAGTTAATGCTGCTGTTGGTTAAATAAATAAATGGTTTCGTATAGTATCAGAACTGATCCCTTGACCGCTGCGCAACTGCTACATGTTTTGAAAGGTCCTTTGGTGGCCAAAAAGACACCAGAAATTGCAATGATTATTCTATAATACAAGGAAAAAAATTAGTCCCATATATTTATAAAATTACAACAATTGCTGATGGGATAGAAAATGGAAAACTGTGTCAACCAAAATCGTCCAATCAATGTCAAAGGATAGAATTCTTGCTCCAGGTTTCTCTCGTGTATTCATTTTGGATAGAGTTTCAAGTGAAAAATCTGCCAGTAAACCACACAAAGTGGATTGTCAGTGTACACATTTAAAAAGATCCAGCTGTATACACAGCTTTAGATTTAAATCTGGCTTGTGACCATACAAGGAAAATCCGTGTACTTTGGCAAATCGTATTAAATTAACAGACTAACAGATAAAAGAAAGGATTTAAAAATAAATAAAATGTCTGGAAAGGATTTGGTAAAATTAGTCATTTGGAAAGAATTGAGTACAAATCTAGGATATGCATTGAGCTTCAACAATGGAGAGGAGATAAAAATAAAAATAGATGAACAGAACAATTAAATTGTCGTTGTCGTTGAAGAGTTCAAATGTCCACACCTTCCCAGTACGGAATATTGTTTTTTTTTTTGCAACAAAAAGGTGCGTCCGGTATTTTTGGCATCCAACAATTGTTTTCCCATAGTCGTCCTCTTCTATTTATTTATTTATTTATGCAATGTAAACTTTGTACTCGGTATAAATAGAATTTATAAAAAATATTTTCAAATAATTATAAAAGAAATTTGCATCCAGTTCCTGTAGTCAATGTATTTTGTATATTGTGTATTGTGTATGCCGTTCAAGTTGTTGCTACCGGAGGAAGGTTAAAATAGTGTTTGGAGGAAATGTGGGCACGCCTTTCCAAATTCTATTCAACAACGTTCAAAGGTAACAATGACAATCCTGATGTTGGCGATGATGTATGATATGATACATTTTAAATAAAGTGAACCCATTTTTGTCGTTTTAATCTCCATCACACATGTCTCCCATTTAAAACTATACACATCCACAATCTGTATGGTATTTAATTGTAGAATTTGTTTTGGGATTGTTAAATTAGAAACTCCAGCTCATAAAGTCATTGCTACATATAGTTTTGCATTACATTGAAATAAGTGTGAAAAAAAAACAAATGAGCATGATGATATTCAAGTTTATATCTGATTTTGACATGTGACCTGTGTGTGTGTATGTGTGTGCCTTTTGAATGTCAATGATTTTGATGTTTTGAACATCACACGAAATGTGAGGAAATTCAATTCACTCGTTGTCAGTCTGATTCCCCGAAACGATGGGATTTTTTTTTTAATTGTGTTGTTTTGAATGACAACTACAGCTACAATTTGTCGATTTGTATGGATTTAATTCCAATTGAATAAGAATAAAGAAATGCAAATTCAAATGTAAAATGAGATCAGGAAAAGGAGTCCTCATTTTATATGTATTATTTATTATTTTATTCACAGTTTTTATAGACTCGGTTGATCACTTATCTTTATTTTTCCATTCCGTTCCGTACTGTAATGGTGTGTGTGAGTGGGTCAAATTGTGTCCTGTTTTTTTCATACACAGACGAATCTACGCACAATGACAATATTTTACCTACATACTTATGTGTGTCTACCTTTTTATGTATTTTTTTTTATAATCCTTTGTCATCCCAATTTCAAATGATGACAAAACTGTTTTCTCCCTTTCTTTTATCCCTGTTTGCTGTACCGAACTAAACGACTCATAAAATAAAATGAGCAGTTTTTCTCTCTTGCACACACAGACTACATACAAAGGAGTATGAAGTAAGTAAGACGAACATAATGTACTTGACGGAATAATAATATTTGCTATTATGAACTGAATATTTGCATTGTGTATTAATTTCTAATGTAAAATCAGGGTCTCGTATCTGTATCGATATTGTTTTGTTTGGTGTTTAATGGGCGATGAAATGGTTAATGGTTGTGTGTGCGATGATCTACAAAAAAAAAATATTTTACCTTTTTTCTTCACGTCTTTTGTATTTAGATTTTTAGTCTCATTCTCTCATTTTCTTGCTCTGCTAAACTATTTGGAGTTTAACGAAAACATAATAAAAACAAAGTATCCATCCAGACTTTACACTTTACACTTTACGGCGTGTCTTGCATCATTATTTTTATATTTTACTTACTTACTTTGTGAGATCCGTAAAAAATGATTAAATGATTCTCTCTCTCTCTTCGACTCTCGTTGCTCAAACCAACGACATTTTTTTCTGTTCTTGTTTTTTTGAATTAAGGACATTATAATACAATAAAATCGAAGAGCATTTCTTAAGGGAGGATCGGTCGTGAGTGGGAATGAGATTATTCTACTTAAAACGTAATCTTTGAGGATTTCCAGATACCGAATGCACTTTCTATAGTCGTTCCTAGAATATTTGAAAGCCTTAGAATTTCGTAAACTGTGAATTATTGTGAGTCATAAAACTTTAGCTCAGAATGTACAGAAATCGTCATCTGAACACTCTCAAAAACAATATTTGAATTACATTGGTGAATATTATCAATTACATATTTATTTATTAGAAACATATATAGGAATTCCTCATTTAAATGACGACTCTCCTGTCCCACACTTTTATGAGTTACATGGACTTTCAGACTCCATGTGTTTTTATTTTGATTTCCTTTGTTTGTGTTTCCTGAACGGTTCAATGATTCTCAAGGCCAAACATATTTTAAATACACTGAAAAATTCCATGTTAAGGATAGGTCAATATTATTAATAGCGTGGAATTTAGAGTTGATTTGATTGTTCATCCTATGAATATGCAGTCACATTTCTGCCGTGTAGCATAAAAAAAAACTATGTAGCTATTCCTTAATGTCAAATATACCTACAAATATACACACATTACTCCCACAGACACGTATTTTACATGTTTTACGTGGTACGCTGCTCACGCTCACAGGAATGCTGGGAAATTAGGAGTAAATCGACGGTAAATATCTTGGAAAATGCTACACACGTTGTTATTCTTATTAAATATGAAATTGGATTCGTCACTTGAGAGTGTGTACATAAAATAAAATGTGAGGCAGTCGTGAGTAGTCGTGAGAGTGCATTTAGAATAAAATGAGTGTAGACAGGAGTTAAGAGTTACTTAGAAATTACAAATGTAAATGTGCAGGAGAGGAAGGGTTGTTGAGAAACTAAATATTCATTTCATAAGGGGAGTAGTTAGTTAGGGTAGCATAAGCTAACAATAAGTACGAACGACGTATGCTGATTATGATTATGTGTGGACAGGAGAGAGAGCGAGAGAGCGAGAGAGAGAGAGAGAGAGAATGATGAATATATCGATATTTTATACCCAGTCAAGTGAGGGATGAATAAAGATGCAATCATCTGATTAGCCATCATGAGAAGACTTGAAGCATCCTAAAAACCTTAAGTGACAAAGTCGACGACGTCAATCGTCGACCGTCTCCATCAGCTGGCTCCAAATCTTCTCTAAGCTATACATGTATTTGTATAGGTGGAAATGTTTAAGTATTTTAGCCCAATTCCAATTCCATATCTGACTCAACCACCTTTGCAGTACATAGTAGCAAGCAAGCAGGTAGCAGTAAGTAGTTTGACTGAAGAGCACCTCTTAATAATACTCTGCTAGAAAAGAATACTGATATATATATATGTATATATAAATACTTATATACTTCTTGAATCATCAACAGTCCTCATTGTCTCTTTGTATTTTTGTGTGTATGATGGAGAATGGAGGATGGAGTCGGTCGTCGTCATAGATCTTCACAGTCAGACACACACACACTGCACAAGTATTCTATTCTAATGAAAAATCCACATCCACATAATTACTTAACGAATACAAAGTTGTCGTCCGCTCAATCTCATCGTCGTCAGATTGAGCTTGGAACGACGCGACGACGAGTAAACCGGTACTTTCCTTCGACAAGTTCATGGTTCATGGTATGCTACTGTTTTCCTTCCTATACTCTTTGTCTATTCGTTCTTGTTAATTATCTCTCTCCCTTCCTATGTATCTAAGTTTGTATTAAGTATGTATTATATACAAGTCGTCACTCATACCACAAGCCAGAAAGTATCATTATCATATCATCATTATTATTATTATTATTATATTCTCCTGCAGAATCTTAAATCCCCATCTTAATCATGTCTTAATGAGCTCCTCACCATAATTATCATTCATATACAGATATAAAATGTACTTATACTTCCTCTTTTTCCTTAAACAGTTTCCCCCTACAAAAAAAAAATAACTCACTCAACTGCCGACAATCCAACCGACCGCGCGGTACTGTGATAAATGTGGATAATTTTAATTATGGATTTCACTTGTCTCAAGTCTCGGCTCTCGGGATGCTTCAAGTCAAGTGAATTAGTGAATGGATATATAGCGGGGAATTAATTTGAAGGAGTTTTATTAATGAAGGCATATTTTGGGAAGGTCTAGAACTGGCGCCGAGTCTTAGTCTTAATTCAACTGCATCCAACATTCTTATAAAATAAAATGTAAAAATGTAGATAAATACACATGAGAAATATGATAATGCGAGTAGGTATGAGGGCTCTGCACTCAGGATCAGAGAAAAAAAAACGTAATAGTTATGGAGAGAGAGACGAACACAAAGTATTGTAATCGTATCGTAAATCGTAAATGTGACTCGCTATATCCGCCGTATTTACTTATATAGGTATAAAGTTTTGTTGGGAGGTCGCTGGGTAGAAATAGAAATACATAAAATATATAAAATATGTACACAAAGTGGGGAATTTTGGGACTTTAGAGTTTTCCTTTGGCAGCGAGAGAGAGAGAGAGAGAGAGAGAGAGAGAGAGAGAGAGATGACTGTAAAAGTATTTCGAGTGTTTGTGTGTGGATGTGGAAATTGTGGAACTGTGGATAAAGTAAAGTAAAGTACGGTGTAGTGAGTAGTGGGAAATGTGTCTACGTAGTGAGTGAGTGAGTGAGTCGTACTCCCCCTGATGTTGATTCTTGTGCGAGTGCAGCAGTGTATAGTGACTGTCGTGTGTGTGTGTGTTTAGACCATTGTCCTCAATATCCTCAGCAGATCCTCACGAACAGCACACTCACTCTTGGATAGACACTGCAAGAGACACATTCTTCGGCTATGTTGACGTCTACTAAGTTGTCATTCGTAGTCGTAGTAAATAGTCGTGACCCTTGATTCAGTTTTGTTCCAACTCCTTGAATCTCATCCCCTGTCACTCATTTCACAGCCCGGATTTGAGAACGGGACACTTGAAAATATCCCCATTATTTTACATTTTATACCACATTCATGTTCGAGTGCATTCGGATATTTTGAGAATACTCGTGTTTTCTTTCCAGTATTTTTTTTTTTATATTTTTTTTTATGTGCGTGCATTTTAAAATTGCGACTTACGACAGCTGTAATTTTCTTTTAAGTTTGTGTGACAAATAGTAAACAAGTGTTGTGAGTCAGTGCAGTGATATTTTTTGTTGGCTCTGAAGGGATTATATTTTCAAATCCAGGTAAATTCCACCTTATTTTTTAATAGTAGAGTAAAAAACGGATTTGCGAAATACTTTCTGCAAGTTTCCATTGAAGACGCGTAGAAATCCAAGTGTGAGAAAAAGGATTTTTTTTTTTTTACGACTTTGGTGAAGACTAATCGGAAGACAAAGTCAAATTAAATTGCGCAAATATTTTTTTTATTCACAAACAGAATCCAGTTTGAAATGTTTTGATATAAGGATTGTAATTTGAAATATTAAAAAAATATATATATACCTATATTTAAAAAATCTAACGCGGAAATTTTCCGTTGCTCAGTTGCGTAAACAAAATAATAATCCTTTGTGAAATAGATTGGAGATGAGATAATTTTTCAAGTTAAAAGTGCAACCGGTTTGTCATTTGTTGTCTGCCTATGTTCGCAAGTTCCTGACCCAAAGTTTAAAGTTTATTTTATTGCCCGTTTGCTATTGGTCGTAGTTTCATTGTGTATGTAGCCAAGTGTGTGTAGTGTGTATAGCTGACTGTGAGCTGTGAAACTGTGTAGCATATTGTTTTTTCTGTTGCGTATTGTTCTTCTCATTTGAATAAACTACTCTTACGATTAGACATTAGACTTACTTGGATGCCAGTCTGTCCATTTGTCTGTGTGTTGTGTCCATTTGAATGAGTTTATATTGTGTAGGTTTTGTCCCCTCATTTGGTTTTTGGCTTGGAATTGAGTAAAGTTAATTAAATTGTAGTTGGTACATTAAATTAATTTAATTTACAATTTTGGAAATATAAATAAAATAATGGAGTGTTGGATGGGTTTCAAAGTTGCTGGAGCGTGAAGGAGAAGGATTAATGTGATTAAATGATTAGTTTGCTTTTGCTGGCTCCTGGCAGTCTTCTTACTCCTCCACTCCGAAATACACGCACATTTTCTATGAATATTGAATTGAATATGAAGAGTATGTATAAACCTGTACAAACCAAACCCTGAGAGTCTGAACAGGCGTTTTATTTACATATCACATACTATTGACTGTATGTATATTATATACAGATATAAGTAAGCTCATTGTCAGTATAAATGAAGTACGCGCACGTACGATATAAAGTATAACGTATAATTAATATCTCTATAGTTTCTAGATTTGCGTAAACAGAGATTGAATTTGAAATTTGTCATGGCCAAAGCCAGCCAGCCAGCTTTGACTATACTTTTTGAGACTGAGAGAGTCTGAGGCAGACAGAGAGTCGGTGTAATTGTGCAGAGGAACGGGAAATTGGCAGCGATTGTGGGAGCAACTGACTCTCTCTCTCTCTCCCTATCTCTCTCCTCACTTGCCCATAATCTGGTATTTAATGGGTTGCTTTTGAATTTCTGATTTTCTAGAATGAAGGGAACCTCGTGGTCCTGGTCGTACATCAGTACACTCATCCTCATTTTCCCATGTATTTATTTGACTGCAGTCCAGAACATTCATGGAGAAGAAGTCCCCGATAGTCGACGACTCCCATTTTCCTTAACAGGTACGAATACGAATACATATACACATACTTACATTTGTTGTTTTCCCTTCAAAATTTTGATTCAAAATTACAACAATTGAATCCAGTTTTAAAATATGTTTGTAGTATGCACTAGTAAAAATAGTAAATAGCATAAGAGTCGTCCGAGTCCAACATCATATTTTGATTGAATTTGAATTTTCCATTAAACTAAAAAAAAAAGGCTGTAGGAAATGACGACAAAAGAAAACAGCTTTATGAAATGACTCAGCATTTATAATATGGAATTTGTCAGAGATGAACAACTGAGTGACTGAGACTGAGATTTCCCATGAATATTCATAGCAAGACAGAGAGATATAGAAATAAAGAGAATGTGTACGGCTTATTTGGTGAACAGTTACCTATATATGTTTTTGTGCCCATGAATCTGTACACACTTGACATATTGTAAGTCGTGAGACCGCTACTTTTTCTATTTCTTCCCTGCATAAGTGCATAAGTGCAGGTGTATTATTGTGTAGTATTATACATGTACATGGTGACAGATGAATGGACTACTGCTGACCAAGTTTCTATACGAGAGTTTATTTGTAGTCAGTGGAACGAAGGAGTGCAAAGGAATATCTTACATAATAAAATATTGGGATTGCATTGGATTTTTTGTTGTTTGTTTGTGCGTATAGGAATGATGTCACGGGACGGTGGTTTGGTGGACCCGGCTGGATCTGGATCATCGTCGTTCAATACAGGACCGCCACCACTCACTTTTGACTATCATAACTACGATAAAATGACGACCTATCTCCGAGCAGTGAATGCCCTGTATCCCAATCTCACAGCTTTGTATTCCATCGGCAAGAGTGTGAATGGTAAGTGAAACGTCCGTCCGTCCTTTGTTTATATGTATATAATATACATTCCAACATTCCTAAAAAATTGTTTCCCATTTCCATGTCTATCATATCCATCTATTCTCTCCCTATAAATATAATTCTACACCTGAACATAAGAAATTTACGTATGAATATAGTTGAGCTTCCGTATATCATAATTTCCCGCTAGTTCTATTTATTTTATATCTGTCAAACATTCGCATATATAATATTTATATATTATGTATTAGGATCCTATTGCATATATAATATATATATTCCTTTGCCTTGGTAGTAGAATATCTGTGTAATGATCCAGAGCTTCCAGAGTACATATTCAATTTTCAATTGAAACTTGACTCCGCTGTCTCCAGACGCCAACACAACTATCTGTAAATCCAGAAACCAGAGGAAATTTCGAAATCAAACAAACTTTTTCATTCAATTTCCACTATCTTGTGCATCTGTATATAAAATCCTTTTCGAGTGATGTTATGACTGACTATGACTATAATATCATATGCAAATATATTATATTATAGTATAGTACACATAGAAAGTCTTCATTTTGATCTATGGAAAACAGCCGTCACCTTTTTGGACAAGGGAAAGCTGTCACTATCACTGAGAAACATCATCTCTCTCTCACCTACCGCTCTCTTCATATCTACCTCCACCTCACTTCAATCAAAGAATGTGTAATCATATGTATAATCAAGGAATGGGTAGGTAATGTAAACGTGGTTTATTGACACATGTTTTCAAATTGAACTCACAGAAATTAATATGAGCGACACCCGCAAACACAAACACACACAAATAGACACACAGGTTGAAAGTTGGAGGACACTAATTTAAATGCAATTGTAATTTGGAAAGAGAGACATGAAAAAACCCTTGAGAAATCTTCTTGGGATTTAAATTACCTAATTTTAACTTTCAACTGTCATTCAAATAGAGAGACTTTCCGTCAATTTCTCTTGTAGAAAAACAACGACTCAAACATTTTTCACGTTTTTTCATGATCGTATTTGAAAGGGGAATAAGTGGAACATGAATTTTGAAATATAAGTACTAATTGTAAGTTAAGTTGAGTAGTGTATGAGTAGCAGTTAAAATTGCATAGTTAAGTGAAACTTGCTTTTAAAGTGGAAGAAAAGGAGAAAGGGACGAGATTGTGAGTCACACAGATAAACCGGGATTTCCAATTCCTGAACAGAGTTAATCATTCTGTTGACTATTCGAATCAAAGACTTTCATTGTTGTTATTTTTAAAAACTCGACTGAATGACCTTTTGTTATGACTTTTGACGTTTGGACTTTGACTTAGAATCTTGATGTGAATGAGTTTTCTGCTTGAAACAAGGGAAAACTCTCACTCTTTAGATATATTTTTGTTTTTAGTGTTCAGGTTCAGTGATTTCCTGTTCCTCCTTGACTTTTGTTCAATACCATTCCTATTTGCTGGGAATATATGAATTCAAGAGTTAAAGAAAATGCGTCCAACCAAAGTCAAAAATAAAAAGATGACCCTTTCAATTGGTTAACACAAGAGAGAGAGAGAGTGGGGAAAAAATAAAGGTTACACCATTTCTAGAAATATACTAGAAACCAAGAAGGTCTCCATAGTTTGGAAATTGAGGGTGACAGCTGGTTTGTTCAATTGTCCTTCTCTCTCTTTCTTTCTCTCTCTCTCTCCTTTTACCCTTCCCATCCTTTTTTCCTTCTTGTCCTTGTGTCATAAAAACATCTAAGACAATTTCGTATAAATATATCCCACCATTTGTCTTTACGAACACTTCTAAATAGCCAAAAAAAAGAGTAGTCTGAAAACCATTATGGTAAAAGAAAACGGTTATTTTGTCTTGGTTGACTCGTTAGAACGAACGAACCCCTTGTGTATCCTTTTCTTGATTCTTATAAACTTCTTCCTCACGAACTACATACAAGAGTCGTACGATTATCGACCATCCCCATAAAACCATACTTATACTTACACAACACATAGACACAAACACACACACAGACACACGTCACATCACAACCTTTGTCCAATTTATTCACACCTGATGCAGCACCAAAACCACGAATGAATCGACCGACGTGCGAATTTTTTATGGTAATATCAAGTACAGAGGGTGCACATTCATAACACACACACACACACTTACATAAGGTGTACACACACATGCACATGGAAATTGAAAATTTTCAAACGATTCCTTTTAATGGTTGCGTATAATGAGAAGAAGATGTTTTCAGTTTATTTACACTACAAAAAATACAAGTCCAACCTCAATCTGTTATCCATTATGAAATAGTACGAGAATTTTCACATTCTCAAATCCCCACCTCTTGAATTATGCATTAATTCAAACTGGGCATAAGGAGGAAAACTTGGGAATTAGTGTGTGGGAGTGAGAGTGAGTACAACGTACAACATTCAAGTTCAATGATGAACACTAACTAACTAATGTAATCAAACATCCAACAAACGCAAACCATAAAACCGGTGTGGAAGATATTTAAATGCCAAATTCGTCAAACAAAAAGGAATTGTCTATTCAGATTCTACAGGATATACATAATACATAATAGTGCTTAAGTTATATCATTAAAAGTCCGGCCTCTACATAAATTACAAACGTCCAGAAAAAGGAGAGGAAAATATAGGATTTATAGTTAGAATTTCATAAACGTCATAATATATTGAACATACGAATATCTGGATTTGGATTTGCATATGAAATTAAATATTTCTTTGCCCTTCATGTTCACCAAAGTGATTAAAATAATCCGTACAGCATATAACACTCTGGCTGCATAATGTAAATGTAAGATATACTTATTATTACTGTGTAGTTGTCGTCGGGATTTTGGTGTTGAGACCCTCAACTTGAGGGAGTTTTCTCATCACACACACATGGAAAAACTGAAATAATATTATATGTAGGAATCGAGGGAGTCACAATACAGAATGGAGAATCTTCATAGAGAATTCCACACGCACAACACTTGTACCTACCTGCATCATTAACACGAGAGAACAATGTACAATATCCTTTTGTCTTGTCCTGTAGTCATAGCCATATTTGATGATATTTGACTCTTGTCTACATCCAGAATATCATCCACATAGGCATAAATATAAATATGCAAATGGTCCATGGTGAAGAGTGAATGCACAAGGAGACTCCAATTATTTGGGATTATACTTCAGGGGAAATATCATGACAATAAATACGTTTCGTTTCGTTCACTTTGTTCTCACTCTCACACACTTTTACCTACTGCTATTTTGAATTTGAATTTGAAGGTGGAGAGTGTGCATTTTTTGTATTTTGCACTGATTATATAGCGTATGATGAATATGAATAAATACACCAAGGTATTCTGTGTAGGATTATTCTCATCGAACTCCCTTCTCTCTCTCTCTCTCTCTCTCTCTATATATGGAACTTTAGTTTTTAATTAAAAATTAAAAACATTTTTATGTAATAGTATAAAATAATATGTTCAGGATTGTTAGAGGATTTTGAATAGTTTGCTCACATATTCGTCTCGTACCAAGAAAACTTTGATGATTTAATATTCATACAGTTTTTTGTTGTTTTGTTCTAAGTGGATCGTTAGTACAATTACAATACACACAGTTACGAGTCTGGAGAAACTTATTTTCCTATTTTCTGTCCTCTATTCCTCTATATATTATGTGAAGGGCCATTTCAACTCAACTCATACAATACTGGATGCACACGATAGACAGACGTAAAGACGGTAAAGTATCGTACGGAAAGAAAAAAGTAAAGTAAACTAAAACTAAAGGATAAAGAAAAGCAAGAAACAAGTTTTTTAATGCAAAACTTGGACTTTTAAAACCTCAATGAGTTTCCGCATTTCCGTATTATACTTTGGTATTTCTGCATTCATATCTCCGGACTTTTTTACTTCCCTTCTTCAGCTTCGTCTTTCGAGCCGAGGATTCCCTGAAGAAATGGAAAACTAATGCGGAATCATGAATAAAATAAAAATAAGGAATTCCTAAAAATAAAAGTCTCTCTTAGTAAAACTATTTCACTTCCTTTCCTACCATAAGATAAAAACCAACCAAAAACAAAATCCTAATAATGTAGCGACTCAACTCGCAATACTTTTTTTGTTGCATTAAACATTCAAATTGAAGGCCAACAAATTTCTCTGCACTCTTCAAAACTATATAATATGAAAAATACGAAAATGGCTCGTCAAAAGTTTGATGACATGACAAGAAATCTTGAAACAATTCTCTCATTAAAACTACTGATATATTTACATATTGCAGTCAAGATAAAAATTAAATCAATCCACTGTGACCTGTGAATTTATTTTTTATTTGTACTAAAACTGAAAGCTATCATATTGATAGAAATAAAAACAGGGAATGGTGAGTCGCGCTCTCTCTCTCTGGCCTCTGGTAATTTCCATAATGGGTCTCTGAGATTGGGTTGAGATTGAAAAAAATCAAGAAATGATATTACAGTTACAGACATTATGGATCCTCCATCCACATCCAAATCCACGCCATAAGGATGAACCATGAAAACGTGTCTGTGTCTGCAAATTTTCTGAATGTGAATGATTCGACGGCCCACGTTGGATCCGAGCCATCATCATCCATCCATCCATCCATAGTCGATATTAAATGGTCGTCTATATATATCTGTACGTAAGGTCTAGTTCGATCTGTACATACATGTGTGTGGGAGAGAGAGAGAGAGAGAGACTGTACTGTAGTTTGTACAAAATCGATATGAAAATGATTTCGCTATCTATGCAAGTTGATTGAATGAATCTGTGGGGACAGAGAGAAGTAAAGTGTGGATATGTAGATACATATAGACATAAGTACTACTAAATATATATCGTGCATCTGTATTATTCTGTATCTTGAATCTTGATGATGCCTTGCCTTGCCTTGTGTGGAGTTTGAATTCCACACATTGCACTATACACAAACGCCATATCTGTATATTCTGTATGTATTTTGTGTCTGTATGTGTGTGGAGTGGATAGTTTGGTCCGTTACTTATGGTAAATAAATCTATGTGCAGGATTTTCAACGATATGTATATTCCACCCAAAGAGCTTATAAGATTTCTTAAAGTATCACTCACACTCGTCCTCTGTCCTCTGTCTTCAGATAGTCTCAAAAGACTATATGTACGTAGATACATAAGCATATATATATATACAGATAATATGTATACAAGTGTTATTGATAGGTCCTTCAAGTCGTCTGTATACTCAACAAAAAGTAAGAGAAAAAGGAGAAGAGAGAAAAAAGTATAAGGCTGTAAGTACTTGACTACAGCTTGGTTTGGTTTTGGTTTGGGCTTCTTTCCTGCATTGCATTTCTCCCCCCCATTTTCATTTTTCCATATTGAAAAATGGATGAAATATTGACATGAAGCTTGTCAGTGTGTGCCGAAAGTGAGGCATTTGAATTTCCCAATAGTCTACATACAGATATATGAAGGTATAGGCGTATAGGTGAGAGTGAATACATGATGATACAGAAATATATACTGATACTACATTTATGTTTATCCTCAAAAGAAAATGTGAGCCCATGAGAGCGAGAGAAAGAAAGGGAAAGAGAGAAAGCGAGAGAGAGAGAGAGAAAGATAGCGGTTAAATCGATTCCCGTGTGAGAGATAAATGACTAGAAACTAAAAGTGAGTCTGCACAAGACCTCACGACCAGACCAAGACCAAGAAGACCAAGACCCAAGAAGCAAGAGAAATAGAAAGAGCAAGAGCTGAAAGGAAGAAGCACATACTGGAAATAATGATCACTTTCCTATAAAGTTCGGATGTCCTCTTATTCCTCTTATTTCCTATATAAAACACACACACACACACACACACTCACAATCACAATCCGTTTCCACATGACTCGATACACGATACACTACTACAACCCCCCACCCTCCCCAACCCCACCCCCACTCTCACACCTACAACTTCAAAACTTCATCCATCCTCTCTATACGTACTGCATACTGGTCCAATACAGAAAATCCAGCGAATGTTTTATATTTCCAAACCGTAATACGGTTACCGTATATATATGTAGTCAAAATAAAAACTTTGATTCTTCTCTCTTTCCCTTTTCACAAATCCTACATAAGATTTTACAAAACATGTGGAAAGACTTAAAAAACCGAGTTGAAAAAAAATATTCTTTTGAACTTTTTTTTGGTTTGAAAAGATTTGTTTTGAACTCTTGAAGTTTGGAGCTTGAGGTGCTTAGACAAATGAAAAAAATTTGGAGAATTGGAAATCATGTACATGTATGTTTGTTGTGACATTTGACACTTTCTTTCTCTTGCCAAAAAAATATCAAGATGAAAAGGAAAAGATAAACAAAAGAAAGGGGGGAGAGAGCGAAAATTATTGTCATAACATCAGAAGAAGAATTGGGAAGCTCGAGAGAGAGAGAGAAAAGAAACATCAATATTTATTTCCTTTTCAGGAAAAATGTCTAAGAGTATTTCGGAGAGTTTTTTTGTGTTTCGTGTGGTGTGGTGTTGTGTGGATTTGGGAATATATATTGAAACAAAAATATTTATTCATGTGTATAGGCTTTTGGTATAGTTTTATGTGTGAACGTGAGAATGTGGATTTCTCTGGATTGGATACCAGTGAACAGTGGCAGACGAGAGGAGCCAGATTTATTTTCATTACTTATTTGAAAGAAATCAAAGGATGAGCTAGTTTTTCGGTCAAATTTATTTGAGCGGGTAGACAAACATTAGAGGAAGAGCTCAAATGTGTGTGTGGAGGCGTTTGAGCGTTGAGATATTGAACTACTTCCAGTTCTTTGATTCCAACATCGTGTAGATTACAACCAAGCAAAAAGAGAGTGAAGAGAAATCTCTTTTTACTTTTTTTTATACTTCTGTTCACCGAGGCAGTTTAAGACTTGTTGTATCCGTTTCCGTATGTATTTCCAAGTAATATTTTCAAGGAAGAAAGAGCAAAAGCGAGAGAGAGAGAGAGAGAGAGAGAGAGAGAGAGAGAGAGAGAGAGCAAAAATCTCGTCTCTGGAACCAGATTTTCAATCAATTCTACTTGATTTAAGAGTTTACTAGATTTTTTCCAGCTGAATCTGTTTCTGTTTTGAGTTCAGATTCAGTTTCAGCTCTACTTCCACTTTCTCCTTCTTGCTTTCTCCATTGAAACTAAACTAAAGGAAACTACAGTCGAGTACAAAAACACAACACAATACTGTCTGTGTATCGAAACTTATTTGTAAAAAACGCAAAGTTGTGGATTATGGAGGATCTACAAATGGCGGTCAGAGAGAGAGAGAGAGAGAGAGAGAGAGAGAGAGAGAGAGAGAGGGATGGAGAGAAAGAGAGAGTAGAGATAGTTGGTAGTTGGATAGTTTGGCTGGAGAATTGAGATGGAATTCCGTGAGCGAGCAAAAAACTTTATAGATCTGCACACGCTGTACATGTGTACTGTGAAAGCGTTATAATTGGGGAAAGTGGTAGAGATGGAAAAAGGATTAAAGGCTGGAAATACTCTCCTGCTGATCATTAATAATATTATTATTTTTATATGGGTTACCAGGGCACAGTTGAGCTCTCCATGAGATTTTGACCAGGCACTTTCTCTCTTCTCTCGTTCTCCTCTCTCTCTTTCCTTTTCTCTTTTGGGTGCACAACTTGATCAAACATTAAATCCAAAACACACACACACACAAGCCGTAAATGGTAAATGGGGTAAATCTCTCTGGTAGATGAATAGTACTGTTCAAACAGAGAAACAGAGTAAGTGTCGGAAGACTTGCCAACTGTAATCCTCGTGTCGATCATTCTACATTCTACGCTAAATCATCAATCTAAATTAAATATTAGGAAATTCCATGAAGCACTTTCATTTCTCAAAGCAATTTCTCCTACTACTCTGCTTCTACCCCAAAAAAATTCAACAATTTATTATTAACTCGTATTCTTTCTGAGTAAGATACTGATTAATTTTATAAATAAGATAATCTCATTGTGAGTCATTACACAATAACAAAGTTAAGAGCAGGAAATAGAATTGCACAACGAAAAACAATTGTTTGCTTAATGTATTTCCCTAGTAAAATGTTTTTGTATTTATATTATATATTTATCAAATATTATGGCATTGAATTGTTTCTAATTTGTGACGACTGTTGATATATTTGATTTTCAGGTAAAGATTTGTGGGTGATGGTGATCAGTTTTAGTCCGTACAAACACGTGCTCGGGGTTCCAAATGTCAAATACGTGGCCAATATGCATGGAAATGAAGCAGTGGGTCGTGAAATGATGCTCCATTTAATACAGGTACCAATTTCACTCACTCACTCACTCACTCACTCGTACTAATCACCCTCAACTTTCCCCACACTCTGAATATTTAATTTTATTATCTATATTACTGGTGTGGACGACATGACATGAAGACTGTCGAGCTCACACCTAAATCATCCATACGCATTCTTGGGAGGGATTAGGAAATTAGAATATTTGATGAATGGGATTCCTTCATTTATTTATGGTGGACGGACTGTATCTGAATCTGTAGGGAGAAGCCCCAGACCAAGACATATCATATCATCCTCGTAGTGTTTTTAACATTGAAGTACATGTAATTTGAATAGACAGTCTTTATCTGCATCCTCAAGGCGTATAGAAAAGAGTATGAAATTAAAATTAAAATGAAACCTGAGTGAAAAGACCATGAGGAAATCCGTCATGCTCTCAAACTGTTTGACTGGTACAAATCGAGAACAAGATTCTCTGTATTCTCGACTTGACTTGTTTACTTTGACTTTCTCCCTCGTCGCCACTTTCTCTCTCTCTCTCTCTCTCACTCTCACTGAGTGTCGACTCCTACTCACTACTGTCAAGCAGCACAGAATCAAAAAGGAATGATGTCTCAATGTGAATATGAAGACGTTTTCTCAAATGTTAAATGTGTGTGCATGTGAGCAGCACACACGTACATACAAAGTACTTACACGACTCACTCTGCATTGTCAATGGTGAAATGGTTGCACGTGCCTCTTTCATTCTACCTAAAACTACTGTGCGTGTGTGTGTCTGCTTGTTTCCCACTTGCAATTCAAGAAAATGACTCAAGAAATCCTTCTTCTCCGCCAGCCAGCCAACTTAGTTTGCTTCCACAAACACACAAGAGAGAATGTACACTGTACATTGTACAGGCATGCACATATTTATACTCGTGAATCCATTTGTGGATTTCCTAGATTTCTTTGAGAGTGACTCTTTCAAAACTTCCCAATTCTCAAAATTCCACATACAGATAAATGTATGTATATATATATATATGTATATGCACACAAAAAGAAAAAATAAAACTCAAATTCAAATTCAGACAAAAAAACCATAAGTATAAAGAGAAAGAGGAAAAGGAGAATTATGAAATATTTTTTCGAGGAAAGGCAAAGAGAAAAAGAGAGCTAGGAAAAAAATGTCGTAGTCATCTCGAGGGTGAGTGAAAACTCAATGTCAGGACTTTGACTTTCGTTTTGGCTCTCTTTGGCTCTGACTTACGTGGCTTTGGCATATACGACGCTTTTTTTTGGACTAAGTTGGGCGCCTCTTATCTCCGTGTAGGACTACAGCTGACAAAGATAAAACTGTGCACCTACGATATATACATACATATGTACATAGGTATATTATATACTCACTCTAAATGTCCTTCTCCTACTCGTATACCCGTATACGTATATCCTTTCTCATCTGACAACAGGGAATTATCTGTAGAGTTACTTGAAAGATAAAAATGCATATGGATACAGATATGCCAGTTGAAAGTGGAGAGAGAGAGAGAGAGAGAGAGAGAGAGAGAAACGAGGCCATTAAGCAAAAAGCTCATTACAATGGTCATAGTCTTATCATATGTCAATGTCCAGTAACGTTTCATTCCACCTCCTCCTCCGAGACAGCTAATATACATTCCATTCCATACATTTAAAGCTGTATTTACGGGATCTCATTGCTAAACACACAAAAATGTAGACACAACGTGTTGACAGTTGAATCATTAAGATTGAGAGAGGGAAGACAAACCTCAAGATTTCCAAGTCAGATTTCCCATCATTTAAATACATTCATCATATTCCTAATGATCAAATGTGGATTTTTTCACAAGTCACCATCCTGGTTCAGATACATGCATGCACTGATATGTAAATATTATGTATTGAGCACTGTACCATAGAAATGAATCTGATTTGATAACAAGTTATACAAAAATTCTTTTGAAAGTAAATGGGATGGAGAAACATTTACCGTTGTCATGTTGTTGTTGTTGTTGTTGTTGAGGACAAACTGAACTGAATGTCAATTGCTGTAGTTCTGTATTTAGGGTACGAGGTGAAAGTCAAGTTGTCAAGTTGTGGGAGGATGAAAAGGAAAAGAGAAGACAGTCAGAATAATAATAATAATAATACATACAATACTTTCCATCATAACTTTTCTCTCTGTAAGTTTTGTCCTTGGAAATGTTCTTCGTCTCTTTTTTCTCTTTTTCATCTGTGCGATTCAGATTCAGAGTTTGGAGTCAACGAGAGAGAGAGAGAGAGAGAAAGAGAAATAGTTTGAGTTATAAAGAAAGTCAACTTGTTTTTTCCTTGATAGTTACAGAGTGGGCATACGGATATATGAGACCGTGGAAGCTGAGTATTTTTTTTCTGTCTTTTTTGCGACAGAGACGTCGAGGGAGTGGATGAATGAATGAATTGATAGTGGAGTCACAGCACGTTTTCTGTATTACACAGTACAATCCGCAATCATATTATCATTTGCTCTTGTTGTTGTTGTTGTTAGTTTGTACTTTTTTTACTTCTCACAGTTTGTGCTCCCGAGTATTCCGTCTTGTGTCGTCCTGTAGACGACGAAGACGAGAGGAAATTTCCATTTTCCATTTGATTATACAGTACACTTTGAAAACATGGTAATTCCGAACGAGAGAGAGAGAGAGAGAGAAGGAGATGAGGAAAAAGAAGGGTTTCATCAATTCAAATTGATGGCAAAGGGAAGGAAATTGACGGATACTAGACCAAATTCTGTTTCTGTTTCTGTGTCTCAGGATTGTATTAGTTTTCCTTGTTGTGTGTTCCTCCGCTCTCAAGTGTTTCGTTT
Source organism: Gisinianus flammeolus (assembly GCA_034699125.1). NCBI lineage: Eukaryota > Metazoa > Arthropoda > Collembola > Symphypleona > Katiannidae > Gisinianus > Gisinianus flammeolus. The sequence continues at coordinate 2,613 of JAIUND010001935.1, read as the reverse complement.
CTGATTGTGAGCATACATGCGAAATATGTAATACGGAATTGGGAATTGGGCAGCTATGGCAACTGCATAATTTAAATTCCCTCCCCTTTTCCATCTTCTTTTGGTATGGTATTTAAGTCAATTTTGTTTAGAGTTGAGATGAAGATAAAGGGAGAAATATCATGTGTAATTTATAATATTATATGTACTTTTTGCTTTGTAGTATCTTGTAACGGAATATCCACGGGACAAATATGTACGCTTTTTACTGGATAATACAAGAATACATATCATGCCTTCGATGAACCCTGATGGCTTTGAAGTGGCCAAGGAAGGCACTTGTGAAGGCGGACAAGGAAGGTAAGACAAAAATTTCATTTTCCTCATTTCAATTTACCGTTTGGAATTTGGGACATCAAGAGAGCAGAAGGGAAAATGGGAAATTTTATACATGTACACTATAAATACGTATAGAATAGATATCAGAGAAACAATTCCAATTCTACAGAGAAGATTTTTTCTATGGAAGTTTCTGCCTCTTGAACTCTGGGCGGACGGAAGAAAGAAAGGAGGAGAGAAAACTAAACGAATCCTATATAATGAAAGTCTGTTTCCGCCTTGAACTTTAATGGCTCTTAAGGCTCTGGAGGAATCGTCGAAAATAAATTGAAAAAAGATAGCAAGAGATATATTTTATGGAAATAGATATTTTTTACGTCCTTTGGTAATAATTAGAAAATCCAAGCTAAAACAACTACTGCTGACTTAGATGCGAGCATTTAATGGGAAAACCTTTAATTTCATGAGAATACTGAGAATTTAGTACATTGTTAGATTTGAGATTGTATATAGTGGTGTAAAATGCGAGTGCATTTCAAAGGATTTGTAATGTGTAAATTTTTTTGAAGATATTAAGGGAATTAATAAAGCGTGGACTCATCGTCAAGAGAGAAGGCGAGAAAAAGGATCCTCTTGAGTCAATGTCTAACTAGAACAAAAAAGAGAAGAAAAAAAGAATCAATGAAATTGAAAATAGTAGACTACATAGATTTTTTTCCTGGGGTTTCCCAAGAATAATAATTGGCTCGGAACAGAAACGAGGATTGAATTGAAGGGGAAAGAGAGAAAGGAATTATGGTGGAAATTCACTTTGACTGTATGTTTTGTTTCTGGATTGTCTGGCTTATAATAGATATAACGCAAGAGGATACGACTTGAATCGAAATTTTCCGGACCATTTCAAAGTGAACAATAACGTTCGACCTCAACCTGAAACGGTATTTTACGTTTTAAATAATCATCCTCCAATCTCCATTAAACTATATAATTTATTATTAACAACTCTTTTAAATATCATCATCACAAAGTAATAAAAAAAATGTATGAAAGTCTATATATTTTATTATTCTTCTTCTTGAAAATCCGCAGGAGTTTGTGAAGGAGTGGATTTCCAAAATTCAATTCGTCCTCTCTGGGTAAGAAAAAAGAAAGAAAAGAAAATCTTCTTGGATAATTTTAATTTGAAATCATACCAATGTAGATTATTTTGAATTGTTATTAGTGTTTCTAATGTATTTGTAATATAAATTTTGTAGTAATCTTCATGGTGGGGCACTGGTCGCCTCTTACCCCTATGACAATACGCCAAACTCTCGTAAGTTTTCTTTCTCTCCCTCTCTCTCTCTCTCTTTTCTTGACAACTAAATAGATCCTTCTCCTTCTCATTTGTCCCATTGAGATTTTGAAAAGACTTTCAAACACCTTCAACCATTACTAGATTACTAGATTACTACATTACTACATATTGTATTCTACCCAAAGTTTGAAGCATGTTGTTGGCACTCTCTTTGAATCCACTTGTCGCCACGTCTACCTCCGGCCCACTTTCTCTATTCTCTTTATCCACTTCAACCTTAGACTTTCTTCCACTCACACAATCTCTCTCTCTTTTCTTATATTCCTTTTAACCACAAATCTATATACTAAAAAAAACTAGCAATATATGAGTTTCTTACAGAGAGAAAATATTTGCACGATTTGGTCCAGAGTGGGACCAATTTTATGTACCCTTTCAGGATTTATTTAATTATTTCTTCTGTTCGGTTCCACGGAAACTCAATTTCCTTCCACTTTTCTCTCTTTCCCTTTCTTTTTCTTGAGACTCTCGCTCTCTCTCTCTCTCTCACACACACTGGAGGTATTTCCCATTTGTTATGTGCCCCATAATAATTGTCATTAGTGGAAATCCCCAATCCGAGAAAAAAAGAAAAGAAAAAGCTTTATAATTATTATTGTTGCATTCATCTTTTATGGTGGAATAAACTAGGAATAAAATAAAAATATATTGGATTTACAATTAAATAATGCAATTCCCAAAGCATTCCCCATTCACGAGCGTACGAACGCATCGAAGAGAAAAAGAGAATGAACAAACTAAAGAAAGACGGGAATGGATGGGAATAATGTGGAAGAAAAAAGGAGATTTTGGACAGACGAACACTAAGTAGAATTGAATCTCCAGTTAATACAATAACCGTCAGTATATGAGTGTGAAAAAAGAAGAGCGGGCTCGATAGTTTTGGCTAAGTTAAAATGTCTTATTGTCCATGGATACGACTGACTTTTGTTTAATGT
>JAIUND010001934.1:0-28040 GCA_034699125.1 Gisinianus flammeolus | reverse complement strand
AGCAACAGGAATGGGAGTAACAGCAACAGGAATGGGAGTAACAGCAACAGGAATGGGAGTAACAGCAACAGGAATGGCAGTAGTAGTAATAGCAGTAGCAGTTGTAGGAATAATAGTAGTAGGAGTGACACTAGCCGGAGTAAGTACAGTAAGAGCGACTGTAGGAGTGACACTAGCCGGAGTAAATACAGTAGGAGCGACTGTAGGAATGACACTAGCCGGAGTAAATACAGTAGGAGCGACTGTAGGAGCGAGAGTAGCAGTTGCAGTAACAACAGTATGAGAAATAGTAGTAACAGTAGAAGTGGTGGTAGTTAATTCTGCTGTTGAGAATGGAGAAACTTCATGATTTGTAATTATTATGGGACTATTCTCCGTAGAATTTGATTCAGTCACGCTGGAATTGTGATTTAATGCAGAAAACCCTTCAGCATTATTAATCATATTACTTTCCACTAGAGTTGGTTGTGTTTGTTCAGGAACGATATTTGACGAATGGGAAGATGGACTTCCATTGACAACAGAAAATGGGCTTCCACCCTTCAGACCCAATTTTACTGGACTATCAAACCAGGAGAATGTTGGAAATGGTATCATTTGAGAATTCCCTCCTCCCCCACCTCCAGTATTATAATCAGAATGTGAGTGAGTTGTTGTTGTCAGAGTTGACGAAAATGTTGAGACATTTGGTGGAATACCATAATTCTGCATGCCATGTGGGCCTAGTCCAGAATCTTGCTGCTGTTGTTGTTGCTGCTGCTGCACTGTCAAACTGTCCAATGAGTGAAAATGAGAACCATCTGAATTTGGGCCATGCTGCATTGACAATCCACCGTCCATTCCACCACAACCAAGTGATCCAGAAATGCCACTTGGCGTATGAGGACCACTTCCTGTACTTCTTGGCGTTAAAGGATTTTCTACACTTTGGGGTCTATCAGGTAGTGGGCTAGCTACACCAACACTTCCACTACCACCACTTGGTCTCCTCATTGGGGATGACGCTGGGGAAACTCGATTTTGACCCATCATAACCTTGATAATTTTAACATAAATACATAAATATCATTATTTTTCCAAGAAGAGGATTTTTCTTTGGCTTTACATGCAAGAGAATCGCTGTGAATCTATAAAATAAATTTATAAATAATACCTGGCTTCCAGGAGGACTTCCAAGCCCAATAGAATTCATGGGTAATGGACTACGTAAACTAGATACCATTCCGATTGGATTTGGACCAGTTGGGCTTTGATTAGGAAAAGGTACTCGCTGTGAAGGTGCGTAATGTTGTCCACCAGACATAATGACTTGAGGCTGATTTGGATTTTGAAATTGATTTTGATGATTTCTTGTTCGTAACATTAATTCTTGATTCATACCGAGACGCTGAAATCTTTGCGTGCCCGATCCCATCATTCTACAAGTTTACAAAATATGCATTTACATTTTCGATAAATAAATAATTTAAATAAATATAAAAGTCAAGTTTTCTATAGACAAAGTGTTGTTATTAGTTCCATACTTGTGGTTATCTCAATTAAAATTTTAATTTAAAATAATTAAATAATAATTTACCTCATTTGATCAGAAGGTCCGTTTGGTCTCATTCTTTGCATATTATTTTGATTGTCAATGTAGGCCATGGGACGTTGCTGATGCATATTTTGCATGTTATTCATATTCACATTCATACCGCGAGCCATCATCATATTTTGATTCAAATTTGGATTGCCACTCATGAGAACATTGCTGGATTGTTGCATAATCCCTGACTGATTCCCACCTCCCACGGGCGATCCCATACGTAATTGAGTATTGCCTTGTTGTGGAGTCATACGATTTTGATTAGGAATATTTTGAGGAGACGCAAGACTTCGCATTGTTCCGTCATTATTAGGACTAAAAGGTCGATCGTCCATATGATGTAGTGCTTGACCTAGAGAACTTCTAGGTGAAGTTTGAGAAAGAGAATTAGGTCCAGGACCCGGACTAGGAGTTAATGGACTTGCCATTGGAGAATGTTGCATCAATGGGGAAGATACTGGTCCACCCATCGACGGAGATGGACTCATAATTGGAGATTGTAATGGAGAATGAGAAGTAGGGCCTAATGGCGATGCTTGAGACGGATTCTGGGGATTTCCCATTAATTGTTGACGTTTTTGTTGTTTATTATGATACTCCTATGAATAAAATAAGTAGAAATTTGAACATAACGAATTATGACAACAATTTACCAAATACAGAGTAAAATATAATGTAGTTTAGATTACAAATTCATATTTTTACTTACTTGAGTTAGATTTCCATGTTGTTTAAATTGTTTTCGAGATTGTTCTAGCTGTTTTTGTAGTCCAGATAAATCCCGTAATGTCCTTTCAAGTTCCATGGAATCTTGCTCACCAAGTTCATTTCCATTCTTTTTCTGTTGTCTTTGTTTGCTATTTAACGACTGTAAAGTTTGTAAAACGAAAAGAAGCATTTTAGTTCTATACTCTATTTAGTGGCTCACAACTGCATTTGTAACAAGTCTGTAATATCAATCAATGAATGAAATATTCATCTTAAATTTGACCTTACCTTTTTTGTTTTTCGCAACTTAGCGACTTCCGTTTCAAAGAATTTGAGTTGCATGGATAAAACATGCTGTTGATGGTATAACCATTGTTCATATTGTACTTGCATTTGTCTTTCTTGCTCCGTGACAGGATGTTCCGGAGGAGTTGGTGGAGCCGGAATAGGCACAGGGAAATTAGGTACTCTGTTAGTAGCTGCAGAAGGTACACTCGGATTGGATGTGTTAGACTGAGCTAGAGCTGGATGTAGTGGAATGGAATTATGTTCCATGGGCTTTTGACTTATATTCCTCCGGGCACTGATTAAATTGTCGCTTTCTATTTGCCAATCCGAATTTCCAGGTGGTTGGCTCAATTGAGGTGGCATTCCCCTATTAAACTTGCCCCCGGGTTGAACTGGAGGAGCGAGCAGTACTTGACCTATAGTGAACAAAAAAAGGTTTTGATTCAACTCTCGTATGTACTTTTGAAATAAATAACGAGCACAGTGTTCATATGTACTTGAATATTGCATTTATTCTTTCATACCTGGCACATTCGGAGGTGACAAGCTAACTGGAAGATTTGATGAAGAAAGAACATCCGCTTTGATCCTCTCAAAATCATAGTCACTTAAAAACGGAGCTGAATCTGAAGGACAGAAACAATAGAATTGAGATTAGATAATAATTTCTTGCATTGTGACTTGATGCAATTCAAAAAATACAATGGATTGGACGTACCTTCTTGAGTGGAACCCATTACATTTGGACCTTGTCTCTGTTGCTCCCTTTTTTCTTGTTCTAATAAATCTTCCAACAACAGAGGTTGTTCCTAATAATAAGTTTTTCAAAACAATCACGTCAAATTTCTCCAATCTTTTCAATGGATTATTATTTTTTTTTTTTTATAGAATACATATAAATTGATATAAGTACGGATTGACATTTAATAGACAATAAAGAAAGTGAAATAAAGCGTGTAAAATTTGAAGGCTAAAAAGCGTTTCATTAAAAATTTATAACTTTCATCATCGTAGAGGAAGCAGCATGAGTATATTATGCAAGCATAAATTAGTTCATGTAGATTCAATGCATAGTTGAATGATTGGACTATTTCGCTTTAACTTAATTAGAGCAATGAAGAAAACAAACGATCACAAACACACAATACTTCAAACAAAACAAGTCTCACGCACACACGGAAAACACAACAGATCAAGAAAATGCAGTTGTAAAGATTAGCGCTATAGTTTACCTGGAGCAGAAGGGTTCTACGCTGCTGTAGAGACATAAGAGGATTACATGAAGAAGATATAGTAGAAGAAGGGATATGGTGAGTTGTAGGCCGAAGCCCCACATTTCCAACCATACCCATTTGAGCACTCTTCAGTCCCATGCCCATATTCATATTCATCATAGAAGGCATCGACTGCATGCTCATACCAGTCATACCACCACAATTCCTAATCCCCATCTAATTCATTATAGGAATATCATCAGTCAGATTTCTTTTCAATTCCAAATATCAAGTCTCTCAAGTTGGATGTCTTTTGTTTGTTTTCATAACATCTAACGTCTTGTTTAAGAATAGGTATTTATGTTTCTCATGTCTTATTCAAACTCAAAGTAAATGGTGTACGATTTAAAGGAATGTATATTGGATCTCCTACAAAACTTGATCATGTTCAAAACTTTCCGAAACAAAATGAAATAATTTTACATTTGGTATGAACACATTTTTTCTCTAGTTCTCTCTCTCTCTCTTTAGATTGGTAAACTTTGTAATACTTTGCTATTTTAGTGAATATCGAAACCAAAACTAATTTCATTGCATCCAATTCTACTTTCTAGAAATAAATAGATAGATACTAAATTAGTCCTACTAATGTACAAGAAAGAAAAAGAAGTAGAAGTAGATAAGATAACTCAATTGCATCATTACATATTAATAATAGCCTGTAGCGAATGCTTTACTTATATTACTGTTTGTAAAAAGCTCGAGCCTAAATATTTTTAATATTTATATATACAAAATATACATATATCTGTGTGTACACATCTCATAATAGAATTCGTCAACTGTTCTATTATGTTAACGCTATTTTGTCGCTACATTACAGTCCTACTAAAAACACGATTTATTAGCGTTAATAATGGGTGATTATAATTTTTTAAATCTGGATGCATATAAACTAGTTGTGTAGGTATATTTAGAAAACTTGTAAAATAAAAATGTTTCAGTGTGTTATCATTTTATCAGTTATCCAAATCCAAATTTCAATTGTTAATTGATTAAGATTTTCTATAACGCATTTTCATAATATGTGTGAGCACAAAAAAACAAGCAAATTGAGTATAAAAAACAACTAATTTGTGTAAGGAGATGTGTGAACGAATGTAACAGAATACAATCAATTTTGTATTTACCTGTGGACGTCCAACACCAGGGTAAGGTGGCGGCGGAAGAGCAGAAGGGTAAGGAGGAGGCTGTGGTCTGAGTAAAGGTGCGTCATTTGACTGCTGCTGTTGTTGTTGCTGTTGTTGTTGTTGTTGTTGTTGTTGTTGTTGTTGTTGTTGTTGTTGATGTTGCTGTTGCTGTTGCTGTTGCTGTTGCTGCTGCTGAGCCATTCCTTGTTGATGTTGCTGTACATAGTTGGGCTGAGAGTTATTCATTCCTGAAACTGAATTTGGTGAGACAGTGACTCCAGGCTCAACTTTTGGAATAAGTGAAGCAGAAGAAGAAGTGGACGTCTGACTCGGTCCACCAAGACTAGAAAAACTTGTCACATTTGTCTCTCTCTTCACATGTCTGTTATGAAGAATTTGCAATTAAAAATAAAGCAAAAAAAATTATTTGAAATTATCAATTAGTTACTTTCCATCCATAATCTTGTGATTTACTTACTGAGCATACTTTATTTTTAAACCAACTCACTTTTCAAGTTCTTTCTTCTTATTTTCCTCTTTTTCTTCATCTTTCTCCTCCTCCAAATCAAGATTGTCCAAGATGTTTGTCTTTTCTCCACCAACAACTTGATCCAGTTCAGGATCCGCATACTCTAGTATATTAAAATCTGCACCCATCCCCAATAACTCATCATCATCTATGGTCATATCGGCTAATTCTCCTCCTTCCGTTTCAACACCACCATCGTTATGTTGCTCTTGCTCTAATTTCTCTAACTCTGCAGTCACACTGTCAGGAAGCTCTTGATGATCTGCTTGAGATGACATCACATGATTTACGGACAAGTTGGAATTATTTCCACTTGGTGGCCTATTATTCGGGCTTAAGTGGGATGTCATTGTTGTTGGATGTTGTTGTTGTTGCATCGAAGGTGGTGGAGATGCCACATGTATTTGTTGTGGGCTAACAATAGAATTTAATGGTCTTCCCAACTGCTGAGCTAACATTGAAGAACCAGATATGGATCCAGAAGGCACATCTAATAACACAAAATTATGCAATCATTCAAATATACTCAGTTTCAGGTAAAAAAAATAATAAGTAGGCAAATAATAAAATAAATTGCTCTTACCCGATGTCATTCCAGGTCTCTGCTGTTGTTGTTGAACAACCAAATGGTCGTACGGATCTAATGGATTTCTTACAGACATTCCAGGACGGAATTGATTTTGCTGTTGATTGATTTGTTGTTGTTGTTGATGACTCATTGGGAAACTTAATTGAGATCGTACACCGACTTGTTGTTGTTGCTGAGGTGGCATCAGTCCTCTTTGCTGATGCTGCAGCAATAACCTCACTCGAGAATCCATAGCCTTCAAAAAAAAATGGTAATGTCATTATTGAATGATAGAAAAGCAAATCATTATTGAATGGATCGGACTTTCGTACTCAAAATCGTAGTAAATAGGTATATAAAAATTCAAAAATTGTACTTGAGCTGGCTGCTGCTGTTGTTGTTGCTGCTGCTGCTGCTGCTGCAGTTGAGTATTCGGCTGATTTGGTCTAAATTCTGACATCATTGGACGGTTAATTGACTGTTGTGATTGTTGTGTATTCATTCTTCCATGTTGAGGCAAAAATGGGTGCCGAAATTGTTGATGTAATTGAGGCGAACTCGGACTATTCATCTGGTTCCGCTGATTGAAATTTTGATTCAATGTCGAATCCACCTGACCACCTTTTTGCCAGTCATCTACAAAAAAAACACATGAAAAAAAATGTTGTATGCAATTTTAATGATTAATACACTTTTTAGAAGGATTTTTGCCACGACATCATGAATGCTAAAATAAAAATCATAAGTTGTTCTTGTTCATACCTGGTGACCAGGAAAGAGGTCGAGGTGTACCCGGGGATAACATTTCAGGACAACCAGGTGACATTTGCTCCTCCAACTTTTTGAATTGCTGCCTTTGAAGCAAATCTCGTAAATGTTGTTTCGTTTCCTGCCCCTGTGGTGTCGGCGTACGTGGACTTGATAATCCACTCGAAATGTCCATTTCATTAGATGGAGTTGAAACATTACTATTCATGTAGGGGTCCTGCATACTCTTTTGTTGTTGATAAGGCTCTAAAGTACCAGGGAAATTTTCAGATACTGACGGCCTTGGAGTTGACACAGGATGAGAATAAGGATCACTTGAAGGCTGAGGTGTCATGGGAGAACTACCATAAGGATCATTCGGCGATGACATTTGTTGTCGAGGTGAATGCATATACGGGACACGAGAATACATTGGTGGTCGCACAGTTGGGGAACCTTGAGAGGTCATCACAGGTCTTGGAGAGTAATGCGGTGATGGACTCGGTGGTGGCATTTCCAAAGCGGGTGGACGAGGCGGACGATTTGTTTGTAAAGATGTTGTTGCAAAAACTTGACGCGAGTTGGGAGATTGCAAATGAGGTGATGACTGAGGAGCAGGCATACTTAATTCCTAAACGATTTTACATGACATTATGTATTTAGCATTTAATAATAATAATGAAAAAATAAATCATCTGTAAAATAAAAGAATGCAGTTTAGCCGTGAATATAATTTTTACAAAGCAAAGACTTCCAACTTACATGCGAAGTAGAAACTTGAAGTGGTTGTCGGGAAATATCAGAACCTGGTACGTGTGAAGCATCACCACTCAATTGTCTTTGAACTTGAGACATTGCTAAAAATAGAGAGAGCATATATTAAAAAGAACTAGCTATGAAATATGTATAGGTAACATATTCAGAGAAAACTTAATTCATTCAAGTGTCGACTTTAATAAAACTTACGAGTAGAATACTGCAATTTTGCAGCCGGATTCATGTTCAAATTGGTACTTCCTACCCCAAGAAGGTCCTTATTCGCCTCACCCTGAAGTCGATGTTCTTGCAAGACAATTTGCTGTTGTTGTTGCTGCTGTTGTCTATAGACTTGCAGTTGTTTCCATTGTCGCTCCTCGTGTGTCTCACCTCGTATTGGCTGTTTGGCAATCGGCCCGTTAGAAATTTTATCTTGATCCTGAAATTTAAAATGTAGAATTTCGTTTTATGATTACATCAGTCATTGTTGGCATATAAAGCTCCATATCAAAAATAACCCTCAAAACATTTTTTTACATATAACATTATACTTAAACAACTGCATGCTTTAAAAATTTAAATGAGCCATATTTGCTCCTGAATTTATTCAGGAAACTCGGCTCATTTTAATTAATAAGTTCAAGAAAATAATATGAATACGATGCAAATACAGTATTTTATCTTATGATAAGAAATTGATAAGATTCTTATCAATTTCTTTTTCTTTCTTAAAAAAAAGTAAGAAAAAACATTATAAACTAAAATCAAAAAATTAAATATTACTCTGTTAAATCTATCAAATGCAACACAGGTAAATTAATCAAATACGATAATAATTATATAAATAGGAAATCATATTGCCAGTGTCTTTTCCATGCGTGCATACAAATTTTCATCCTTGCAGATGTGTGTGTGGACATTGTATGTCATTACTTACAGCAAACACGATACGCTAAAAAAAAGTATATGAAGTTGTGGATAACAAAACCCGCCGCATATCATTTTTCACTTTTTTGCATATTAATATGCAGAAAAACATGGGCTATTTCATAGGAAAAGTAAGAAATTTGTAAAAAAAATTACAAATATTTAATTTTAATTAAAGAGATTTTCCGAGGAGTGAGTGGGCAAAGTGGAAATCAACGTTGATGAAATGGTCGCTAGAGGACTCACTCAAAATTGTATAATGAAAGCAGAGTTCAAGGAAATCTCTGATATTCAATGAAACCGTTTCATTCAAACGGAGCTTACGCGCGCGAGTCGCTGTTAAATTGTGCTCGACATTTAAACTCGAATATCTCGACTTCTAGATACTGATATGCGGCGGGTTTTCTTATCCACAACTTAATATATCTACGTAGTACGTCCCTAATCAAGCAATTTTCAAAGTTAGAACATTAATTATCATAGGAAGAATTCAACATGCAAATTCCCCTGCATTCCCAAATGTCCGTTCCCATTTAAAACAATAGTTACACAGAGTAAAGTCAAGAAGTAATATGACTAAGACTAAAATTATCCTTTTTTTACAATAAACAAAGGGAAACTACAAAAAAAAGAGTAATGTAAATGATTATCGCCTTCATCTCAAGAAACAAAAAATATGAAGAAGAAAAATAATTCAATAAAATGAAGAAATGGGAGATGATGACGATGTTTGATAAATATTATTTTTGATATGTTAATTAAATGCATAATAGAGTTTGTGATTTGGCGTGATTGACTTTGGGAGAATCTCACCAGCGACGAATTAAAGCTGCAACTCTCTTGGCTGAGAGTAGGTAAAGTTTGCATAATTTCTGAGGGAGTTAGTACACGAATTTGTTGATCCCCTACTGGACATCTGCTGTTAGCAATGTGATCTTTCGAAGGAGCACATGTAGTGAAAGCGATATCTTTCTGGGGCATTGCAGAGGATTGAGTGAAAGCAGAATTCATGACTGGTGACGGATTCGGAGGTTTCGAATTGATAGGGATAGAAAGGTTACTATTGTTTGTATTGTTAGTATTATTGTTGATCATACAGCTAATATTTGCTGTATGAACAGATTGGGATTGAGTAGCAGGTGTTGTAGGCATGTTAGTGCTAGATAGAAATCCTGAACTTGGGTTAGTAGGCGTTAATTGAGAACTTCCGCTAACGTTCGACTCAGCATTTACAGAGCTGATGACATCTGATCCAGAACAGGTGGAGGAAGATGATGGGCTCATTTTCATATGTGCCGCATCTGTCTCTGGAGACTGGCTTTGGGAATTCAAGGCAATTTTGCCCGATGTACCACCACCCTTGCTTTCTTTCGGTATCTGATAAGCCACCATTCAAATGTGCAAAACCATACAAGATTAGTTTATCCGAGATTAAAGAGAAAAAAACCCAGGCAAAGCAATCTATCAAAGATTGACCCCAAACAGTCGTGTGTGTAAGTGTACACTCATTTCGAAACTTTCGGCATGCACTTATTATACGTGTGTATCATTGTTAGTTTTTCATTATTCAAAAGAAAATATCATACAATTTTAAGAAATACTTGATGTGCTGTTTGAATGTGTTATAGGTAGCTAGGTTTCACTGCCGTTGCAATAATTATTATATTTATAAATTATAATGCAAGTACACTATAATATAAATATGAGTTTCTATATTGTGTATCATTTAAAAATATATTATGAGTAAAAAATTGCATATATAATAAAAAAAATAAGTGTGAATTGCTCCTGTACAACTCGACGTGATCGTAACACAATAATATTCTCTATGTCATCCTTATTTTAACTTTAACTTATAGTTGTATAAAACAACAGGAAATAGAATGATTTGAAAACTTAGCAAGAGATAAATGATTTGTGAAAAAAATATATTAATATTACCTGCTGTGACTTTTGCATTCGACTAGCTGCACGATTTTCCCGTGCTTTTTGTAAGTATGGAGCCCGTTTATCCGATGATAAGCCTCTCCATATTTTAGCAATCTGCTTGGATCTTTCCGCCCAATCTATTAATTTTTGAAAAAAAAGTATTAAAATGAATGTCGTCCCACACATACATTTATGGAATACCGAATACACTTTCTAATAACGAACATATTTTCTCAGTACGTGATAGAAATAAACTCTGAAATCTTACTTGGAAATTCTCTCTTCAATTCCATATGGTTAGTGTTGGCATATAAAACGGCAGAGATTGTCGCGCTTAGACCTAGTGCTTCATCAACTTCCCACTTTAGAATACTTCGTTGACTATAATTACTCGGTGCTTCTTGCTCCGAGTCACCCTGCGTTGTCCATGGACTTGGCGGTTCAGAAAAGGCTGGACTAAATTGTGGACTATTGCTATACTCGGAATGATAAGGTGAAGGCGGAGGGAAACTAATAGGCGAGGCTAGACCTTGCTGAACACTTTGTTGTAACTGACTTCTATTAGGCAATCCTGGACTTCCTTGAACCCCTGAACATGGTACAAGAAAAATAATAATATATACATAATAAAAAATAAAATTCAACTTCATATAATTGTTTTATTCTAATTGCCTGCATACAATCATCAACTTCTGCATGCTAATAATAATGAAAATTAATAAATCTTATCTTACCTGGAGTGGAAATCACAACGGATGCATTTATATTTTGCTGTGTAAGTAATTGGGAAGTAGGATTTTGTGGAGCGTTTGTGCCCGACGGATGAGGATTAGTTGGAAGTCCACTGGTTATTGGAAATAGATTGTCTTGTGATTCTTGAGACTCGTCAGTAAGAACGCCTTTGAAAATATCTTCAACGTCTTTGCTATCCATACTAGGTAAACCGGTATCGATGGATTCAAGATTAAATTGAGAGCTTAAAAAGTCTGTTAATTCATCTTTATGTCCTCTGTCTCCACCATTCTCCAATCCTAATTCTCCGTCATCACCCAATGCAGAATCCACAGCTACACCAAATAAGTAATTTATTATTATTCATCACAATTATATGAATTACAACATAAAAATAAATCAGAAAAGATAGTCATTTTGAATGATGTGTGTGACATACCTGACAAATCTTCAAGCCCATCTCCAACTTTTATGTCCTCCCCTTCATTCATGATTGTATTTACTAAATCATTGTCAAGTAGATCAGAGGTTAACGGTAAAATATCTTGAAGAGCGTCATCATCATCCTCAATCTAGATAGACCAACATTTAATTCATCATTAATAAAATTCAATGAAATCTATACCAATAAAGTTTGAGCAAAACGAATGTAATGTCTTGAAGACTGACTTTTATTTGTTGCTTTAAATGTAATTTTTGGTGATCATTTTGTACTAATCGGTTTTCAATGACTTGATCCACTCCAGTATTCGCTTTAGCCTTTTCACTAAGCTCTTTCTTCAATTTGGTAGCTTCAATGGCCTTCAATACATCCTGTATTTTATTTTCAAGAACATCAATAAATAACATGCATACCACTACGTTGTATTTATCCGAAAGTATAGAAAGGTATACAGGAAATGTCTTCAAGTGATCTTACCGCAGAAAGTTTCACATAATTGTCAGAGCATTTAACGGGAGTCAGTTCAGAGTCGTTTTCATCCCCACTAGCAAATTCCGGCTCTTTACCAGGGTCAAGTAAGGGTTTCCCAAAAAATGCTTCCTGTAAGTAATTCGGGAAACTTTCCACAATCTTATTCTTGATTTTCTTTCTGGCTTGCTTTCTTTTTGGTTTCTCTCCGTCAAGGGAAGATGTCTGATGATTTTCCACACCAGCTTCAGTATCATCATCTCTATAACGAGGTCCCCTTAGCCGAACAATGAATCCCCCGATTCCGAGTTTTTGAAGGTTCCGTTGTTTCTTCTTCGCCGACTCTTTATCTAATGTAAAATTATATGTTGGATTATTGTCCATAAACATTTTAAATACATAGTAGTAGTTATAAAAAAGCCATAACCAAATGTTCAGTTAAAAATCAAATTGTAAGAATTTAATTTTTTTACCTTTTTCGCTCATTTCATCCATCGTTCTGTCTACTTCTACTTCTGGTTTTACATCTATCAGTTAAAAATTTCATCAATTTATTTTATTTTATTCAAATCAAAAAATGATACAACCAAAACTAAGTAGGTGTGTAAACAAGCATAATTTTAAATTTAAAAAAAAAAACTGTTTGTAAAATGCGAAATTACCACAATTTGAACCAGAAACGACAGATTCGATAGCTGTAATGCAAACATGAGGTTGTAAAAGTTAATACCTACTCGTACTTACATTTCTGAAGTCATCATTAATTTTTGTAATGCATAATAGATACCTGCTAAAATACCAGCTTCCATGTCTGCAATGTTGGGCATTTTCTTTCTCTTTTTTCTTGGTTGTTCCATCGTTAAAGACTTGATATGACTCATACCCGTTTCAGACAAACTAACACCATCGACTACAAAATGTTGAGGTGGCCGAGACTTGAGCTCTGTATAGAATGATAAGATTATGCAAGAAGTTTAATATACTCAACTACCAAAAGAAGTGTAGAGATTATGAAAATCATTCACAAAATTTTAAATGACAATACTCAATAAACACAATTAATTAATGAAATATTACCTGGACTTCGAGGTGGACTAATAGCTTTGACAACTGGTGCTGGGATTGGCTGAAGATGTGGTGGAAGTAAATCAACCGGTCTACAAAGACAGCAGTTGTAATTTTCATCTGCACACTTTTCTGCTTCATTCTCATTATTTATCATATCACAAGAAGCATGAAGCCACCTATACCACAACATATTAAAACGTCCGTTAGTTTTTACCAGAGTTTAATGGCATATATTTTGACAAATGATGACATGTCATTTTCTTACCGGTCACATCGTGTACATTGAATGATAAGGTCACCTTCCGTATACTCCCCATTGCAAACCGGACAGTTATTAAGAGACAAACATGGCCCGCAAAGAGTATAGTTATTATGCCAAGTACACCCTAATCCCGGATCGTTGGATCCACACAGTTGACATACCACACACCTGTAATATCATTAATTTTTTACATGTATATTTATTTCAAACAGAAAGAAATGTTCAAAAGAAACGAGTTAAAAGGTTCTTCCAATACTCACCATTTACACTTCCAATTTCCCTGTGGAACATACTCCAACGGAGGATCCATGCAGTAAATATGAAATGAAATGTCACAATCATCACAAAGAATTAGACGAGCTTCATCGTGCCGTTGACCACATCCTTCACAAACTGTACAATCTAAACATCTCCAACCTTTCTGCAATACTACTTTGGTAACCTATAAAAATTGCGAAACAAAATAAAAATAGTACCCTTAGTATACGCATAAGAAAATTACACTCTTTTGAAAAAATTTATGATTACCAAAAATAAAAAGTGTACAACTTACTTTTATATTTACACAAAACGGATGGTAACATTGTCCACATTGAGCACAAGATATAAGTCGACCTTCTAAATCATTTCCAAAGGCCCCACACATCACGCATACATCCTGTTGGAGAACAAATTCATCTCTGGAAGAGCACAATACTAGCCGATTCTCTACTCCAGGCTCATCTTCACATTTGTGGGATGAATCTGTTGAAGGTCGCTAAAGGAGAAGAAATGCATAAAATATTGCACAATGCTTCGTGTATATTTTTTCTTGGTACAAAATACCTTTAATAATTGTTACTAACAACTGTTGCTCAATATTATCATGAAAATTAATAAACACTTTGTATTACCTGTAGTCCAACTCCGGGTGCACCAAATACACCCCGCATCTTTGGTTTAGGTCCTCTTTTCCGTACTAGCTCTGTAATACGTTGCCTTCTATTATTTGCTGAATTTAGAGCTGCGTGTTTTTCTGTACTCCTCGGTCGACCGACACCTAATTTCTTTTTTTGAAATGTACCCGTAAGAGGTTTACCTCTTCCAGATGAAATTGTACTAGTGGGTGGTCGAATTTCTTCAATTTGTAGTCCCTGCGTCTTGAACAAATTATAAAAAAAAACAGTATTTTTTTATTGTAATCATTAAAATGATTCATTGAATTTTTTCGTCATATTTATAACATGCTTTAAAACAAATAATACTTACCTTTTCTAACCAATTGAGATCGTTATTACTATTTTCAGTGCCAGATAATGAATTGTCTTCCGGGGAAAGAAAAGAATCCTGGGAGAGGGTAAAGCTATTGATCATAGAGTTAGATTCGGAAGATCCTTCATCTTTATCAGATGACCTCTTAATCGATAAAATAACTCGGGGATTGACACTAGACGTACTGACCACAGGTCCATACAAACAAACCATACAAGAATACTCGTAGTCTGGATTTTGTTCTTTTTTCACATGGTATGTCTGCAAATTTGCTGCAGGATCACAGGCATCATGGACATATCTAATAAAAACAAATTTCAAATAAGTACCAATGAAATCATATTATACTTGTAAATTGCAAGTTGTAATCAGTCATCAAATCATCGGACTGTATCACATGATTTGTCATCTTTTAAGTACTACACTTACTTTCTACACTGATGACATTGGACCATGTGCTTTTGGGCAACATGTCTGTATGCCTTGCCGCAAACAGGACACGCTAAACCTTTATTTCGCTGTTGGTAGCAGGAATCACACACAGAAAAATTAGAATGCCACCGAGAAGAGGGTCCAGATCCCGGAGTTCTCGCTCCACAATCCGTGCAAAATCTGCACATCTATAAATAATACCAATAATAAAATAAGTTGAAATCATGTAATCATCATTGCCATACAATTTACGGGTCAAGACAAATTACCTTGCATTTCCAACTGTATTTTGGACTCGAGACCAGAGCAGGACGAAGACAAAAAATATGATATACTTTGTCACAAGCGTCACAAGGAAGAAGTTTACTATCATCACCAGGTTGTCTGCACGCTTGACAAATCCTACACGCTGGGCATTGCCATCCTGCTCTTATGGCTATAGTTAAAAATTTTTTAATTAAAAACATATTACGAATCAATTGCATTTTCTTAAAAGCATCCCAAAATTGTAAGGAAGGGACCTATCAATCCACATTGAATATGTTATTTATTTTAAGTATTATTCTATATATATATAATATAATCTCTTTTCTACTAAAGAAATCTTTAATAGGAATCCGAACCGAATCATAAAGAAATATATATTTAATATATTATACTAACTTGGATCGCTATTAAGTGCCAAACAAGCGCTGTGATAATGATTACCACAAGAACAACACATCAGTAAGGAAGAAAAATCCTTGGGGGTGTTACATACAGTGCAGTTAGCAGCTTTTCCAACTACAAGTAAACAATCAAAAGCGATAAATTATTTTATTAAACATCAATCATCATTTTAATTTTAAATGCGTAATATATATTTACATGCATACACATATCATAATATATATATTTATTTGTGTATCATTGTTTTTTTATCATTGTTTTAGTTTACTTACACAAAGCTACTGCAGATTCTATATGTGTATTACATAATGTTGTTCTTGAGGTTATTTCTTGAAATCCTCCGCTTGCGGCAGCACAGGGATAATGAAGAGAGCTCGTACAAGCTTTGAAACCGCATCTAGGTTATTCAGATGTTATTTTCAGTTATTTGCCATTACAACGAATTTACATTTTACATTATTTTGGAAGTACCTAATTGGTTATTATGCCGTATAAACTGTAATAGAACCCCATGTCTGGAGACTAAATGATGGGCCCATGTCAAGTACATTGTCGTACATACATAATTCCACAAGCTCATCCCATTTTATAATAATAATCATGGCTCAAACTTTTGTACTTCCACTGTCCAAAACTTGTTTGTAACTTCATTGTTTACTTTGAATAAATGATTTAACTGTGGTTAAACACAAAAACAAGTTGATTTTGGAATTGGAATTCATGAAATCCAAGAACTATACGTGTGTTTTGCTTCAGACTAATTCAAAATCCAAATGAAATTCAAATTCAAATACCAATTCCAAAGCAAATACGAAAAACTATAGCTGGCCATTCGAATTTGATTTTCTGAATTTGATTTAGCATTCGAGGTTACGATTAGAGTTATATATATATATGTATGAAATAATTTTGATTTATAAAAGACGAAAAGAGTGAAATTATGGTATGAATTGAACTGGACCAAAATTATGTAGTAGAATTCAGTTGCATCAAAATCTAGCAGCCATTGGAACTTTTGAACGAACTTGAGCTGGACGACCAGAGCGTAATAATAAATAACAACACTAAAGTTTGTGTTCTTCTTTGAAAAACTTATTCTGTATTTTTCTGTGTACAGGATCAAGATATTCGAATGGCCAGCCTAATTGAATTTCTACCAGCTCTCAATTAAATGAAACAGTATGTGATCTAAACATGATATGCAGAGACCTCCATAAAGAATCGAATAATAATCTCGGAATGAAACCATTTATGTCAAAAGGAGCGGCGGCAGCAGCAATCGAAATTGCGTTTATGGCGAGAGGTATACCACTCGAGTTAGAGCAAATTGTAGGTTTTGTACAACCCGTGTTACAAACCCAAATTTTTTGGGACAACTTTTTACAGTATTTCCGGAAAAGAATACAGCGAGCCATCAACCTCGTTCGACTTCTAATCTAGAAATTCGGATCTCTCTCTAATTAAATTTATGAATTCTGTTGTCCCAAATTAAATAGATGTAAAAAAGATTTTTAACATTGTAATTAATTAAATAAATAATTAATCAATTTTACAATTGAATTATATTATTTTTCGTCCGTATTACTGGTAAACGACGCCTCAATTAATTTGGACACGATTTAAAAATAATAATACGTCAAATAAAACTTAATACAATAATATTACAATAATATTACTTACGTAATCCCAGCTCCAAGGTTACCACAATGACTGCAATGTTGATTTAATGCACGGACCATTTCTTTTTCTAAATTTTTGAATGTACCATCTTCTTTTCGAATGGCATTGTCACACCATAATACACATGATATGTGAGCGTAAAAATAACCTAGAGAATAACAATGAACACCCATGAAGCATTAGCATATATACGTCAAATCGTTTACTTTTTTGGGGTTGAAAAATTGAATTTTTATACATATATATGATATATATAGTAAACCAAGAGAAGGAAAGACGACTATTACCGGAAGAAAGATCAAAAATATTATTTAAGTCAGGTTCCTCTGAGTACCCAATGACTTCATCAACTGGCTCATTCATACTTTCTAAGCTTCCTTGAGATGTCAGCCTTCTAGGAAAAAACAATAGCAATTTTTTAGACAAATATAGTATAATACACTATCATCAAATAATAATTTATTATTTACATACATAAAATGGAAAATACAATATAAGAAAAAAGAAATTTTTTATGCACAAATATTGACATTTGATCCTACTTGATTTTGGCACCCTTTATCCTTCGAGAAGAAAAGTTGTTTTGTTTGGGACTGCGGTCACTGGAATTGTCCTTTTCGGTTTTACACGAGACGATGAGACCTTTTGACACTGAATGAGGGTCGAATCCATTTGGAATCTCAAATCTCGTAAGCTCACCTTGACCTAACATACTTCGCTCTCCAAGATTGCACAATGCACACAATTTTCCCGGCCTACAAAATATAAGTAAATATTAAAAATGTTTCGATTCCCCTGCAGTACACAATAAGTCAATATAAAAAAATACATACGAACCCCCTCCCCCCTATACAAGAGTGTATTTACAGAATTAAAATTAAAATTAAAACTAAAACTTTTCCCACACATGCACACTGAAAGAAATATTACAAAAACTCACCACTGTTCTGGAAATAATGTGAAATCTTCATGTAGTCGTTCAAATGAAGATGCAACACTACTAGTATCGGATTCAGCTGTATCATCCAAAAATCTTGGTGGAGATTCATGATTAAATAAGTTTAGATCTCCCAAAGTTGCTGATACAGTATTGGTCCCGCCAACAAAAGGTCCTCCATCTAATTTTTTCCTTCCTCGTATTCCTCTGCCACTTCCACTGGTCGTTGGTAAAAATAATCTACAAGTTTACACAATAATTACAAATTACATTTAAACATCATGAAAAATGTTGTATTGTTTACTAGTTTACTTTCGGTTCACATGTATATATTATACATCCTTTCCTAATCCGAGTAGACATATACATTCATCAAAATTAAATTCTCACACCATAAATTGAGTATGTGATCAAAAAAGTAGTAGTAGTCAAATTTATACGTATATTGAATTTTTGAATTAACATTGTACAACAAAATGAAAACCAGCAAAACAGGGAATACTTTTAAAAGTAGACAAGCATGAAAAAAAGTGCTATAAATTTCATACTGACCCTGTTAATTTTTTAATTTTTTGACCACCCATGACCGGTTTTGGACTGTTTCCAGCAGCATCCTTCCGGGGTCGTCCGGGCCCCCTTTTAACCTGGTATATGGGTTTTCCTCCACCAACCTGCGGCGGTTGAAGAACAGAGATATCAGACATTCCAAGGCTAGCGTCACCTAAATCTTGTGAAGATGAAGAAGAACTTGGAATTCGAACTGATCCTCCAGCATTAGTGGGTACAGGTAGTCCAGCTAAACATGAATCAATCAATTCAAATCAAATGAAACAATACCCCATTTACATATTCCAAACGACTTGGGTACACACCAAAAATGAGTCAGATTTTGTAATTTCATTCTACACACACACATTTGTTTTTCTACACGGACAAAATAAACAATTACGTATATGCACATTTGATTGAATTCTGCAGCACTACGAATTCACAACTCGTAACGAATCCTATGCACTTTTTAAAACAAACAAACAAATAATTTTCCAAAAAAAACTCCACAACTTACTAAAATAGTTGTCAGATGATGATGATGGGTACTGAGAAGATGAAGGCAGGGCACAATTATTTGATGTTTTATTTTCTGTTGATGACGGTGGTTTTGATAGTACATCTTTTATCCTTATCCTGCTGGAAGCTTCTTCCATTTCTTCGGATGATGGTTGCCATAAACCCGATAGTAACGAAGTTAAAACGACGGGGACGGTGATAAATAAATTTAATCATAAATTGTTATGAATTAATTTTCAAAGCTTTTTATTTTCTGAGAGGAAATTTGCGGGAGCGATGAATTTTTTAGTCCGCCTTTCTGCGGCGATGCATCCCTTTACAATACCCAAAGCTTCGAGAACTCCAAACGTGTCAAAGTCAATACCATAATATTATGTATTATTATTGACTTTGACATATTTCAGGATTTAAAAAATGACCGTAAAACTATGAATAGCTATAGCTATAATTATTATTAATCCATGTTAACAAAAAAGGCTGCATTAAAAATTTCCTTACTAAGGAAAGTAGAATCATTAAATTTAACCACAAAATTGATTATTATTATTATTTACTCTAAAAACAGCCTGACTCAGCCTGAGTATACAGAGTACGGCCATTTATAATTTCGTATTTCAAAAAAGACAAAGAAAGTCAACTGTTGTGCAGTAACACAGTTATAACTCATAAAATTAAAATACCTACTTCAATGTGTTTGCATTTTCTGAATGTCAGAGTCAGACGCTCTATATACAATGTAAGAAAATGATCATTACACACTCGCTTCATTCAACTGTTTTTTTTGTACAACGAATATATACGAAAAGTTAACTTGATTACAACCGATTATAATGACAAGTCTCGAAGTTAAACTTCCTACCTTCCTGTTTACTTATATATATGAAGTTGTGGATAGATAAACAGACCATAGAAGTACTAAATTTCTTTTTTTTTTGCATATTAATATGTAGAAAAACATGGAATATTTTATGCAAAAAATTAGAAGTGTGTAAAAAAATTGCAAATATTTTTAATCAATATTTACAAAGTTTAGTTAAATTCAAACAAAATATACATACAATGATTTCTTTCTGTGATTTTTTGAATTACAAAATCATCGAGAAACGCCGTGGCGCCAAAGCGGCCAAAAAGGAAAACTCAAATATCTTTTAATCTAGAAAGTAGTATGTGGGTCTGTTTATCTATCGACAACTTCATATACTGAAAGAATGAGAGAGAGTCAAAGCGTGTACACAGCGCGGACAAACGTTCTCCCTTTGTATTTTATCATTTAGATAATTGTTTTCCCCCCAAAAAAGACAAACTTTACGGAAATGCTCCTCGTAAAATGAATTATAATTATGATTCTTGTTTCAATTCTACAACATTATTGGGACTTTTCATGTAAATATTTAATGTAATTAAAAGTGACATGTTCATCATTTCTCAAGCAAATCATGAAGTAAAATATTATAGTGTGCCATCAAAATGGTAGTGGGGCGAATTGAGCCTGACCATAATATAAATAAGTATGTTTGCTTTGAAAAGTAAACTCTGAGAAATCAGGGAAATACATACTATACCTACGTTTAGATTATCTTGGCTATATTTAAATCGTCAATCATGAAATAGTATGATAATGAATCCTGTAAGTACTTATGACTTCTGCAAATCCTACACTTGATGACAGGTCCATGTGACCTGTCATCAAAATGTGAGATGGGTATATGATCACAATTCACAATAATGTTTATATGGCTCACTTTTTGTTTTAATACAATGAAACTGTAGATTTACAAAAGCCACATATGGAACGCAACTATAGCCTATAACTATAGTGTAATCAATTTTAGCCTTTTTTTAGGTTTTTTCTTCGTACATGGCCATGCCTTGTTTATCTTTGAAAGAGATAATAGAGACTAATTAACTACTTAATGCTAGTATTAAATAAAGTGGATGCAATGCAAAATATTTTCTTTTTATCTACACACAGTACTATACAGGGACTACACGCACATTCACGAATGTAGTAGTACAGGCCGAGCGGCTTCTTCTTCTCTCCTTTTTTTGCAGCATGCTTCATTGGCAAAGAAATATTAGGGCTCATTATGGGAAAGATATCAGTCTCTTCGTCAAAGACACACACGTACACCACACACACATAAAACATTTCCTTAAAAACTCTGTCGCTGAATGAATATAATACACGTTGTCAGAATGAAAGCATGCCAGTCGGCGTGTGTACTCGAGGTAGAATTGAAATAAAAGTGTATCATATGACATGAAGATGAAACATACCGGGTTCTCTCCAAATATGTATATAAACTCCGAAGAATCATAACACGCTAAAGGAGACTTTTATGTATGTATATGTTTACATTGGAGAGTCAATATACAATATACTGTATGTATGATGCCTACACACTTATGTACATACACAGTGAGACACGCTCGGACGAGAGAGCTATAGTAATACACGCTTCTACAATACATAGAATATATACGATTATTTTATACATGTGGGGAAGCCCAGTCTCTCTCTCTCTATAGATGCAATACATGTGCTACCCAGTACCCACAACATCCAAAATACATGTGTACCAATGAACTGGCACTGGCACTACAGACTACACACGGATTGTGTGGATCGATAAAACTCCAGGATCACACAACCCTCGACATTTTCTCCAAACTTGGAACTCACTTAATGAACCAAAAATCAGTTTCTTTTCCAGTAAGTAGGGAGAGAGTCATCAAGTTGATTGGTGTCATCGGACCTGTAGAAAAGTGTACATTTTAATGTTTTATCCTTTGTACTTTTGTTCTTAATCCATTTGATTTCATTTGACTCAAAACCACATATAGCATTTCATTCCATATCAAACATTTCTAAACGTCTGTATACATGTAAATACATACTGATTTCACGGATTCTTGTTCCTATATTTTCCTTCGACTAACTTTAGACTCGCCAAATTTATTGAGCATAACAATAATAATATATAGTTAAAGACTCTCTCGGATGTTACGAGGTTACTTGTTCCTGTTAATTGCTTCAAATTTACTGGATTCCTCAAAAGAATTTTTGTGAAAATGCGATATACATATTTTGAGCTTGAAAAAAGCCATCTCATCATGATATTTGCTCTGTTGCTGTGACCTTTGTGATAAAATATACGGACGGACATTTGGCAAAACTAAACTTGATCTATATATTTCTTTCTATATATACTTGAACTTGAAACAAAAACTATTAGACTGTTGCTCTCATGTATTTCCAAATAATCAATTGCCATCATGGTTGATGACAATCGTGGATTTTCAAAACTGAATGAGGAAAACAGTATTCATGGAAGTGTTTTCCAAACATTACCGACCCGGGAAGGTTTGTCATTATTTCTCATTCCTATTTACCATTCAATTATCATACGTAATGCAGGTAAAAGAACTGAGAATTTTGAGTAAAATGTGTATATAAAAGAATCCAACTTATTTTCCAAGGCTCAAATTCAATGGCAAAAGAATGGAGTCACTTTAAAGGTCAAAGGGTTCTTCTATTGCCTCAAGCGAGACAAAAAAAATCTGTGTTCTCGTTATGGACGGGAAACAATCTCAGACTGAACTAAAATCTAAAAATAAATGTGATGTGATGTGTACACGTTGCATTGTAGATTTTATATGTTTCATCCTTGATTCTTTCTGGACAGTTATAATAGCAATATATTGTGTATGAATATATCCATTATTTATTTAAATATTGTATAAGAAAGCAAACGTTCTTTTTTTTTTTGTAAAGTGAGACTGATGGATATGAGCTACATGTACGTTATATAGTAAAATACTGTACAATGCTAAAATGAAGAAATGAAGAGTAGGTACATATTCGTTTTTGTATTCCAAATAATGTGGAGCTATGAATACTGAATTGATAATTTAAAGTACCCATTGTTTATATTAGTGTAAAACTCGAAATTTTATGACTCTTGTCAACGTCAACACTGAAGGCAAAAATGTGTCTCATTCACTCATTTGATTTGTCATAATTCATAATAAAGAACTTTGCGAGCCCCACTATAAAATCTCTCCATTATCCATTTGTTTTATTGTTGTCAAGTTGTAATAAGTTAACTGCTCTTCTTAAACTTTCTTCTTTTACTTGTTGGCTGGGCTATTCATATTTCCTTTTACTTTAATGTCACATAACTCCAAATCATTTGTATAGAGGATTTGCATTAGTCATTTGAAAAGGGTGTTCACGGCGTTCACGCATTTGATATGAATCAAATGACAAAAGGAAGCATTACTAATTATGATGTATGTGTCTTACGATATTTATATGCAATTTTAATATTTTTCAGGTTGTGGTCTTCACAGTGGGACTCGGATTAATTTGGGATTTGGTCGATGTTTAAAACTTCGATTGAAAGCTGAGAGGGATGAAGAATCGCTTCGTATTGGAAGTCTGTCTTTGGCTGCAAATTGTCATCATATTGTTTTGATATTTGGATTCTGTTTTCTCCTCGCTGGAGCTGTCCTCACAACACTCGCATACAAAACCAAACCAGACAGACCTTTAATTGATGTAAGTGGATCATATATATATACTAAAAATTATCAATTATCAAGTGTAGGTTTCCATAAATATTTCCATAAAATTCACTAAATTCCTACCAAAAAAATATAACACACGATTTATAAATCGAGCATATCTGATACACTTTTTGTACGAAAGTGCGCCTATATATAAGCATGTATAACTACGATACATACGAATATTTCCTCGCAGCTTAGAGTCATATGAAATGAAAATAAGTTTGAGAGTATATGTATAACATTTAGTATAGCAATAGCATATGCCAAAAAGCGGAGACCCCTTTGATAAAACTGATATGTAATACGTCCTTAAAATGGCATGGAAAAAAACTAGCAATAATTAAGTATGGATATTCTGCATTTTTGCTTTGGAGGTGGACGACATATTAATTATTAAGACACATGTGAACATTGAACATGGATATCGTAGATGCTTCGACTTGACCCTTGCCCGTATTTATCGGAATAGGTAAATGTAGGTTAAAATGGAACATTTTCAAGTGATATATCTTGCTGGAAGAAATTCTTTGAACTACTTACTTACTTTGCATGCCCTTTATACATATTACATTACCTGTCAATACTCGCATATAAAGTGACGAATATTAAGAATTGAGAATTTAGAATTGCAGCTGTTCGTCTTTGTATGTATTTGTAAGGCTTTATGGATTCTCCGATGAGTTGTTTTTTTTTGTGGAATTCGGAATTTGGAATTTTAATCATTTTATTTATAATCCCTAATAATAACGAGAATAACATCGCACTTGTGCAAATTTATATAGTAATAATGCTTCGTCCACATGTAGAATTTGTCATCCATTTGTTCATTCTTCGTTCTTCATTGTTAAAGAGAGTCATCATTTATAGTCATTTGAATTTTGACGAGCCCGTGCGTAATAACATATTATATAGTGAGTACATGCATGTAAATAGAATGATCCAATTTTCTGTACTTTCTATACTTACCGTTCATTTTCAATTGACATTTGGGTGTGTTGTCATTTGTCATGCAATTGCCGGTAGTATAAAAAGCGAGAACACCTGACAAATTCACTACGGGTTTTGGTTCCTCCTGCCAAGAATAGAAAAAAATGATTGAATAATTGATATACATATCAGTGCTGCGATTCCCAAGAGAAATGGAAATGGAGAAAAAGACAAAGACCATACAGTTTTGATGAGTGAAAGTATACTTTTACTTTGTACAGAATTTCAATGTGTCCAAGAGGAACACATGGACAAGCTCCACATTTGCGTGTTTCTGCACATTTTATCTTATATTTAAGTAGACCACTAATATATGCTTCATGTACAAACAGTGTTTGTCAAACATACACAAACACAAAGGGAGAAAGTAGTCTTCTCATAAGAACTCTATTCACTCGTCATTGTCAGATATATCCAGTGAATGCGTGCAGAAGGAAGAGCAAAAGCGTGCATGTACAATATTGTTCAGATAGGTACGTGTAAGCTTTTTTTATATGTACAGCCAAATAGCCAACTCTGTATCTCTTTATTATTTCACAATGTTTATTCTGGATAGAGAAAACAACTTATTTTGGATTTTGTGTGAGAAATAAATTCTTTTGACCTTTTTTAACATATGTGCGCATTGGAATTTGTCCTTTTGTAAAATATTAAATTCAAAGAACGAATACGTAAAAAAAAAAACTCTCACTCAATTGACGGTGGAAATAAATAAAAGTCCAGATGCAAAAAAGTGTATACAATTGTAATTTATTTATAGGGTTTGGGGGTT
Source organism: Gisinianus flammeolus (assembly GCA_034699125.1). Taxonomy (NCBI): domain Eukaryota; kingdom Metazoa; phylum Arthropoda; class Collembola; order Symphypleona; family Katiannidae; genus Gisinianus; species Gisinianus flammeolus. The sequence goes on along the minus strand of JAIUND010001934.1, from coordinate 2,259 downwards.
TGAATGAATTCCGTCACTTTCACATGCCATTAGGTCGATATTTAATCAAACTTATTGCCAACATGTACCACAATTTCCTATACATACAGATATATTGAATGATGATGTGAATGTTGACACGTATTTGGATTTGTATTTGGTTTTTTGTTTTGTAGGAAGGGAAAGAGGAAGGGAAAGTGGCCGGGCCCTTATTTCTAGTTATTGGGTCGACATTAATAATTCTGGGCATTGGACTTTCACTCGTGGGATGGAAAGTGAATCAAGCAGCCAAACGACAATTGCATCAATTCTCCTTGCAAATCCCTCCCCCACCCACACCAGAGACTCAAGAATTTTATAGTGCATTTGCCAATATTCATGATGCGAGTATTTACTCTCGGAGTATGGATACTAGTCGTCGAGAATCCTTTTTTAATTCCAATTTCTTTTCGGATAGACGGAAAACTCTACCCACAATTGCTCAGGTGAGAGTCCAGAAAGAGAACAAGTTGTATACTCATCTGTATACAACGTATAACGAAACGAGAGGAGATGAATCATGAATTCCTGAATAGAAATGAAAAAAAAATATTAATTCAGGATTTTTTAAGTGCCAGGTAATTAAAAAAAGTGTCTTCTATACATTTTTTTTCTTTCTTTCTAAAGGCTGTTCCAGTCGGTTTTTTCATGGATGGGAAGTTTTCGGGTGTTTCCGATAGTAACTGTGTGAATTCAAAGCTCCACTCTCGCTCCGAATTGTGTCAAGCAGATAAGCTCAATGGGAACTCTAAAGAATTTGAGACTGACGGGTGTGGGGATTTCAATCAAACCAATCTCCACCGCAAAGCTAGTTTATCGTTACGACCATCACTTCCGATTCCAATCATTGCATCTCCTTCTTTCATCAGGCAAGATAGTTTTTAAAAACTATATATGTATCCAGTCTACTTTTCAACCCCCCATCCCCCTCTTCCCATATATCTTGACGCAAAAAATATCGTCTGTCTCTCATTCTCTCCCTCATTCTCTCTCTCTCTCTCTCTCTCTCTCTCTCTCTCTATTTGCAAGACATTTTACTTACGTTCTCTAAAAGGAAACGTCAAATGTAGGGAGACAGGAGAGTTTGAAAGAGAGAGAGAGAGAGAGTCAAAGTCAGAGGGAACTTTATAAATACACGGAGAGTTCATATCCGAACAAGCCACTAATATGTAACCCGTAAAAGATGGGTGCTCTTACTTATATATGTAAGATAATGCAATGATGTGAGTGTACGTTGTTTTTTGTTCGTGGGTCGTATATAGAAGTAGAGTGATTGCTCCTCTGGATCCAAACTGCCTTATAAGAACTCGGAGTGATCAACCCTTTGGCTCGATTGCCTCACTGTCATGTAACAAAGATATTGCAAGCTTCCCAGCCGCAACAGGAACAGTCGTAATGGCAGCTCCTCCTAGTCAATTCGCCCCCTGTCCTGAAGAAATCATTTCCGTTTCTGAGCTTCAAGTCGTCTCCACTAGTAATAGTAATAGTAGTCCACAAGTGACTTGTCGGTGAGTTTTCTTCCCCTCTTTTCCCCACTTTCTCTCTTCCCCCCCTCCACCTCCACCTCCATTCATTTCCTCATATTTCATTTCATATATATTCCATCTGTTTCTTTTCCCTCTTTTCCCACAAGGGGAAAAAACGGACAAGTACAAACACACCAATTATCTATTATTTACACATAGTTTACCCGATGCAAAATTTTCAAAACATTTTACATATCTGTATATATTTACAACCTTGTCCTAATCTTTCATAAATTCTGTCAATACATGCTCCATTTAACTTCATCTTTCTCTATTTCTCTATATACGATATAAATATGTGGTTTCTCTCTTGTTTTTTTTCTTCTTTCCATCTCATCAATGCACATAGGGAACTTCCCACCATTCAAGTCAATGAATGCTGTCACACTCGTACCAACGGCATTTGTTGAAATCGACATTGAAATTTGGGAAATGCTACACAGAGCAAACAGTGAGAACGAGAAGAAGAAAAAAAGAAAAACAAGAAAAAATATACTTTAGACTATGTGCAGACATCCAAAAAATCCAAATGTAAAACTTTGTAATATATGTATACAAATACTAAAAACAAAGAGAGAGAAAAGTCACACTCATTGTTAGTCATTCGAGTTGTCGTTTACGGTTGTGGTGCGTGAGTCTCTCTACACTCTACACCAGCAGTGCGCAACTTGATTTTAACCCGTGACACAATTAACTGAACATAACCTCGGCGTGA
>JAIUND010001933.1:0-28086 GCA_034699125.1 Gisinianus flammeolus | reverse complement strand
GGGAGGCAGCATACGGAGGCAGCATAGGTTTTTTGGGAGGCAGCATACGGAGGCAGCATAGTCGACGTCTTCCTTACGTCAACCGAATTGTGAACTGTTGGGAAATATCAAGAGTATATTATATATATCTTAGTATATGTATATAAAAAGTTGATATTTTTCTTCCGTGTTGGTTGAACCACGTAAAGCTCCCGGTTGGTTCTTTTCAACTACATACGATATATATGTGTATGTGTGTGCTGTCTTTCTGTCTGCAATGCATGTCTGTCTGTCTGTCTCTCTGTGTATACGTCTATGGAAAAGTAAATATGAAGGAAACGCCAAAGGTTTTCCAAATATTTTCTCCCGTTGTTGACAGTCTTAAAAGTCTCTGTCGTCCCAGAAAAAAGTCTAACTAGAAAAAACCTCACAGTCCGGTCATGCTGATAACTGCTCCAAAATACTTTCAACTCTTTCCCTCTCTCTCCAGTCAAGTTACAGAGAGACACTTCTACTTCTAGTACATACAGATATGTACAAGAGAGTATATTTACACATTCGGATCCACATTTTATACACAATCGGCACACAAACACAGAGAAAAATTGAAAGAGAGTGAGAGTGAGGCACTTGGACCAATCGGAAGTTTAACGTCAAAGCTTGTTGCTATGTTGGGACTTGTTCTTGTTTTGTGTTTGCGTGTGTGTGTGTGTGTGTTCCACTATTTTCCAGTATATAAAATATCTTTTCTCTTTTCTCCTCTTTTCTCCTTCTTCTGGTCCTCGTCCTGGTTGTATATAGAAAAATCTGTGTCGAAGATCAAAGGGAAAACTATCAAAGACCATATTTATGTACTTGTTCACATGGAACGTACATACTTTGACTGAGTCTCTCTCTCTCTTCCCCACATCCTCATGATACAATCATTTTCCCACAATAACCTGCAAAAAAACAAGTATTTACTGTATACCATCAGCACACACACACAGATAGAATACAGAGGAATCTCTCTAGAAACTTGAACTAGAACAGAAGCCGAGCAAAACTGTGTAGCGTCGAGTGGAGCTTGTATACAAAAAGTAAAAAGACACATAAAGTACTTGTACACACACAGAGACAGAGAGACAGAGAGAGAGAGAAACTTGTTTATTATATCAGTCTCCTTCAAATGATCATGTACCGTGTCAAATATCACATTATTTTCTGACGACACAAATTATATTAATTACTTACGCCTGCCAATCTCGTCCGCTGTATCATTCCCCCATTCCATGATAGTTCCTGATGAACATTTCTCAAAGTCACATTTCTACTTGTGTGTATGTGTATACCAATGACAGAATGAGAGAGGAGGAAAGAGCGAGAGGAATAGAGAGAGAAAAGGAGAGTGGAGGAACGAGTATAAGTGGAAATACTAGTGGAATGAACGAGAAAAACAAGAGGAAAATGGATTACGTCAGCATAAAAAACGTCGTGGTGGTAGTCGTAACATCAGGAATATCCAGATAATTTAAATGATATTTTGTGTACTCTCTCGACTAATAGTCTGTCCCAACATGTAATCATCTATGATATGGTTATTAATGCTGAATGTGGAGCTTTGCTCCGACTCATAGCCGACATTATAAATGATTCCACAGCACATGTTCCCATACATACACTTACTTTTTGATTCATGACGTTAGAACCAATTTATTTCCCATGTAGGTACGGATTCTTTTTTTTGTTTCAATATGCACATATATAAATTATAAACAATCAAGATTGAGCAGCAAAAAAAAAACAATAAGAATTTATAAACAAAATTTTGTACATATAATGTAAACAAGTACAAAAACCCGTCGCCTCCAGCGACCCCCAAAATAGTGTTTTTCTCCCGTATACTTAGGCAACAGATTCCATTTCTTTTTCATTCCCTGCTCTCCTGTGCTTCTACTTAAAAGTCTTGACCTGACCTAGCATAACTTGCTATTGTATTCAAATTTGCAAGCAATTAATAATATGCAAGCAGTTCCGAAACTCATGTACAATTAATTATTTAGATCGACTACATAGATTGCCCGCCAAATCCGCCTCCTCACTTGCTTCTCTCGACACAAAACGCTCTGTAGCTACTTAAATCTTTTCCTGGCCTCCCTTTTCTTTCAAACAACTTTGCCAAGATCCTGAAATTTGAATTCCTTGACCTCTATTCCCCTATTACCCCTCACTCGCTTCTGACCTCATCTCCTGTACCTGTCCCTCCACTTTTACCCGTTATTTCTTCAATAAACGCTTTTGAATTCTATCCAACTTTCACTTCAACCATTTGTCTTTAAGATGAATCACTGAGCCCGAAATCGACTTACATTCACATTGAAAACTGTTAATTGGACTACATCCCTTTCTCGCCCCTCGCTTTTACCTCTAGTCATTTTTTTGAAATCACAACTAAAATATAAAAGTCCCGTCGCTTTCAGCCCGATTACGCAATTAAAATTAATTCACTCATTTATTTAATTCCAAAAATACCTAAGTTCGTCAAATATTCAAATTATGTTGCCAAGTTTTCAAATGAGTTTGTTTGTTTTTTAAAATTTGTCCAAAAGAACTTTTTTAAATGAAGAGCGTATTGATTTTCCCCAGATGTTTAAAAAAAACTTGCTCATTTGTCACATTTCCAACATCAAATTATTATTTTAATTGGACTCGATTTGGTACAATAAAAAACAGGAAAATGTCAATGCGGGTCCTTTAGAGGAACATTTTTCAACTTTTGATGAGCCTATGTTGTATGAGACAAAAAAGTAGTCCTTACATGTAAAACTTTCAAGTCTCTACGTTCAATAGTTTGAACAGAGTTGAGTCTCACATAAACATATAGAATTCTTTGCTTATAGTGTAGATTGTATCGTATACGTATATTATTATGTTATATAAATTGGATAGCGCGCGCACAGTAAAAAAAGAGAGTGGGGAAATGTAGATATTCTAGATATTATGTAAGGTGGAAGTGGAAATAGATGTGAGTATATGAGTATGTATGTATGATATGTCTATCTATGTATAATGCATTTAATTAATATGCAGGGAGACGGAGCAACTTGTGGCAAGTCATGCTGTGACTCTGACTCAAACCCTGTACAAATGACTGTCAGCGTAAACGAAGAAATTAGATATGAATGTGCAGACAATGAGTGCAATTACCATCTTCAGTATGTTGCAAGCACAAGCACACACATATGGTATGTATATCTATACATAAAAGTACTTTCCTTTGACTTGTTCCCCATGTCCTGCTCAAATACTGAAATACTTATAATTGATATTAATGTGGAGGAACATGGTCGAATATTGAGCAGAAACAAAAACCCTTTGCGACTGTCACTTTTATTTTGAGTTTGATTGTCTGTATACTTTCTAGTGGGAACATGAAAGTCATGCTCTTTTCATATCACATACACAAATATCAATATGATATGTCGGTTTTATTTCAAGGCAAGTGAAACATTTTCAGAGTACCGTCACGGAAAGGTTTTAATATGGAAAAAGAAAAAAAATTGTTTTAAAAAAGAGAATGAAACGGTATTGTGCATGGATTGTGCGCGCTCTCAAGTTTGTTGTAAATTCTGAACCAATCAGTGCTAAATATCCATTGCATTTCTGTATCTGTATCTTGATAAAAATCAAAATTCATTTATTCGTAGTAATGGTAAGCTAAACTGGGCTCTTCTCTCTCTCTCTCTCACTCTTTGAAAAGGAAACTCGTCAAGTTGAAAACATCATACATTTATGCAACCCATTGTCAAAGGAAGAAAAAAGGACATTTTTTAGAGATTTTATTCCATTTCGATTTTCTCTTTCTCTTTCTCTCTCCCTTTCTTTCTTTCTTTATCTCTCTCTCTCTTTCGCTCTTTCTATTTCTCTTTTTTTTCATCATCTTATTTTTTATTCTAGTCGGATTTTTTTATTTCACTGTCACGTCAAATCCGATTTGAAATTGTAATTGGAATTGCTGAATTCTCCTGAACCTTCTTATGAGTGCTTATCCGATTTATATGCGAATGACTCAACTGCAATCTTCTTAGGATCTCCATCGTACATTTCATTGGTCTAGACAAAATACTGTTCTGATACTCACAGCCGCATACATACAAAAAAAAACACACACACACACATACCAGCACATGCCCACGACTATACACTCTTCTTCCTTTTTCTTCCCTGAATATACATTTAAGCTCGTTTAAATTCACACGGCCTTGGAAACGAATTTTGTTCGTCCATCGGCACCAGGATCGGCAGTATCGTACGAGAGCATAACTGCCACCTCCTTTTTCGGGATATTCTGAATGCCGAATGCCGGAAAACACTTGATAATATCACGTTTCTTTTATTTTCTCTCCCAAACATACATACAAAAAACATACACACACACACACACACAATTCCCACTCTTTTATATTCTCACCCAACTGGCTCACTATACGACATTTTATCAGCTTTCTTCCTTTCAACGTGGTAAATAAAACGAGCTTAGTCCGTGTTGCTCCATTCTATAAACTCTATAAAACACAAATTCCATGCACAAATAGCTAAATAAAATATCATTTACGCTCGAATAACTTCCAAAAGTAGTCCTCATAATGTATTGAGGACATTTTCTAGTGAATCTAAAGTAATTATCTGTACATATATATTATGAAATAATTATGTATGTACAGAAATTCATTTGAGGGAACTCTGTCAAGTTTTTTTTGTGGAAAAAATGATTTTTTGCATCTGTCACATGCGCATATATATTTATTTTTTTCAGTTGTGCAACGTGTGTGTGTGTGCAAAAAAAGTAGCTTGAGCTGACAAAAACATGCACCGAATATTTGTGTATTTGTGTATGTATATTTTCTTCTTTCCCTTCTCATACTTTAGTTTGTACATATATAGTGGAGCAATTCGGAATTCCAAGTCGCAGATCACATCACAGCAGCAGCAGCAACATGCAGTCAAAGAAATTCAAGGAAAACTTTCAAGTTACGAGCTAACAGCGTGCAAATCGTCCTTTAATCATCCCCATGGGAAACAAAACGTGAATAAAGGATTGGATCCGAGTGGGGAGTGGGGAGTGGGTAGTGGTGGGAGGGGGACTCGATATGTGATTTTGAGGAAAAGTGAACATTTTCTATAATGTATTTTTATGGCTCTTACACTTACTTACTTAACAAATTACATTTTCAAATTTACCTACCTCCTCCTTTCGTCTTTCGTCATTCAACAAACTCTCTCTCTCTCTTTTTCTCTCCAAACATACGATAAACAGACAGGCAGAGAGGAGAGAGAAATAAATATAAAGTGTTAAATTGCCGATATATACTACATTCTGGTGTTTTAGTTTCCTATAGTGGGCGTCGGTCGAAATTCGAAATTCGAAATTCTCTCATAGTTCTCATCCCATCAAATGTCAATTGTACAGATGAATACACGTTGAGTCTCATGCACAGATAGAAAATCTCTGTTTGTTTTTTAAAAATCTTTATAAAATAATTTCATTCTCAGCTTCTAATGGAGCAAGCTATAAAATTAAATTATATTACTCTTTAGTTCCTCTTTATGTTATGAACCATTTAAAGTTATTATATTTATTAATGATTAATTGTAAAATGTTTATCGTACTATCAGTATTAAATTGCTGATTGTTTTTCTTCTCTGTAAACACCAATTGGCAATTGGTGTTTACAGATGCACACACCGTTTCGAATTTCAAGGATCTTTCATTCATGGCTCTCCCCATTCAACTATACAGATTGATATGACTCACATAAATAATAATCATAAAATATAAAATAATTAAAATGACTCATGAGGTTTCTCATTGCATGGGAGTTCAAACTCAACGACATCAATTTGTTCACTGTACTTTGATGGGAAAATGGAGGAACTCAAATTAAAATAACCCCCGAGAAAATTAATATTCCGTATCGTATATGCTGCTGTAAAAATCCTATAGGAACTATCAACTGGCAAAATGCACAGATCCATATATATTGCAACCCATTCAAGTGCCTTGAGGAAATGGGAAAAAAGGTTCGAGTGAAAAAAACAGTAATATCAGTCAGTCAAGAGAGAGAGAGAGAGAGAGAGAGAGAGAGAGAGAGACATGAGGAATTACGGAACATTTATTGAATTTTCATCTACGGTTCAACTCTGGGTTGTTTGTGAGTTGTGAGGAGTTGCTGTGTTTTCAATATCAATATGACTCTACAACCGAGCCGACTCCATAAAACATAAAAACCGTCCATGTTTAATGTAGCTCCGTATCGTTTAGAGAACTCAGGGAAATGATCTATAGTTATTTATCCCTTTTATTGCATCGACTGTTTACATACACTTTCCATTTCATAATGTACATATAACGTATGTTGATGGGGGAAAGATGTGGAATTATCATAACTGTGTGTGTGTGTTTGTGTTTCGTGTTTGTGTATAGACTCGAGCAAAAAACCAAAAGGCAAATATCATTAATCTTTTAATGGTTTGAGAAAAAATCAATCTGAAATCTTTCTCCTGTATCGGCATTTATCTATTTACATAAATTAGTTGCACATGTGTGTATAAAAATATTAAAATGGCTCTTCACAAGTTGAACTAGCTCGCTTAGTTTACACTGTACAATGTACATACAGTCAGGTAATGTTGGATATGGAATGAGATACTCTGGTAGTAAAAACAAATTTAACATGGTCAATAAAATTAATGCAAATCTTTATGGGTTTAAGAATAATAATTTGGGGGTGAGAGAGAGAGAGAAGCAGAAGCGTTTAAAAAATATAATAAATGATGTACACACACACAGTTTTATTTGAATTTGAATCCTCAATTTGAATACTCCTACAAATGGTTATCATTTTTTTTCAACTTGTTTTTGAACGTTCTCGTTCTGGTTCATTCGGAGCTTGTCTGGTTCTTCCATATACATAGAATATTTTTACAAGTTCCACAAATTACTGGGGAGTCAACTCAACAGTTTTCGTGTGATGTTTCAGGCTGAAAGTTGAAGGCTGTGAAACTAAAGCTGTGTGACTCGTAAAGAAATTCAATTTTTTTTTCTCTCTCTCTCGCCTCAACTCTATTCAAATATTACCCAAAAGGCCATATTTTCTATGCGTAAAGTTATTTCCTTATATTCATCATCCGCATATACTATAGACGTGAAAAACTAGAACTCCTCGCACATACACAAAGAGTGCCAAAAGTTACGAGTCGTGATAAAAAAAAGTGAGATTGTAAAGGACTAAAAATATGAAAAGGGTCTCCTAAAATATGGCATGAATTTACACTTGTAAAAGAACATAATATTCTTTATGAATGAAATATGCTGGTGCGTTGCATACTACTATCTGTACTACTACGCTATGTGATGTGTGCGTGTCTGTGTGTACTTATGTAAGTATACGTCGTATGCCAATGTGTGGGTGTTTGTTAAAGAGGGAAAAGGGACTTTTCGTCTCCTCAGACCGGACAAGAATTAATCAAAGTCATAAATCATGATGAGTGTTACAGACAGACTAAGGAGAATGATATTGGACACAGACAAGCATAGGGACGAAAACATTGGAGAATCTTCAATCATCCGCGTTCTTCATCGATCCCTTAGGATAGTCTCCGTCTTCCCGTCCGTCGGTCAAGTCAATTCAATCTATTCGGCCTGAAGAAAAAACCTCAATTCTATTTTATGACAGTCATAAAGAAAATATAAATCAATTGCAGCATACGATTCGCTCTCTCCGTTGACACACTACACCCACTTATAGGCACAGCTAGGTACATCAAAAATTTCATATTCTCTCTCTCTCTCTCTCTCACACAATTTCCACACTCCTCTTCATATTTCTCTTACACACACACACACACACATCCAAATTCCAAAATCGCTCCTCCGTTGCATCAGCAAAGACTAAACCTAGAAAAAAGCGGCGAAAGCGAGAGAGAGAGAGAGAGAGAAGTCGAGTGTCGAATCTAATCACACTCACATATTATTTACTTACGGATTTTTACAAGCCAAGAGTCTTTTGAAAGAGCCAGAATGAGAATGGAAAAAAGGAGCCTCTCAATATGATTTTTATGTGTGTTGTAGAGCCCACCAATAAAGTAACGTGGAGTGTGTTAACTTGGAGATTCTCTTCACTACTCAACTCTCTCGCCTATTTCTATTTGGAGGAGAGGAAAGTCTATAATATTTAATGTATTATAATAGAGCGAGTCCTCCTCCTCCATCCAACGTGGTACAAAAGCTATAGTAAACTAATAATAAGTGAGTTAAACGAGTGTGTGAGTCTTAAATGGAATGAAGAGGGAAAGGATTCCTCAGTTGATTGGTATTTTCGGCACCCCCGCCATGTAGCTCCTGCATGGTACAGCTGTAGCTGTGCTGTACATATACGATAGTTGGAAAGTCATCTCTGTGCTCAGACTTATGATGTGTTTGAAACGGTTGTATGGTCGTGTGTTATTTGTAGTTGTATCGTGTATATACATACTTTTGAATCTGCATATGCCACGGACGGGCGGGCAGCAGAAAATGGGAATGGAACTGGATGGCAGCTTCCTAATTTATGACGATCCTTGTCATACTTTTATCTCTGCTTATTTGCATGTCATTAAAAAGGTGTTACATTCATTATCATTCAATTCATCGTGAGCAGTGGAAAACTCCTAATATGCCAGCAAAAAGAGCATTTCCCATTCATTAGTAAATAAAAGGAGAACATTCTTGAACACATACAAACATACACAATACACACACACATATTCACCCACTCTCTCTCTCTCTTTCTCTCTCCCTCTCTCTTTAACTCTTTCTCTCGTAAAGCTCAAATTCAAAAAGTTCCAGTCGTAAAAAAAAAACTTTCTATGCAATAATATTAATGAAGAGGCGATAAGAGAGGAATACTCAAACGAGAGGAGCTAACGACCATACTTTGTGTGTTCTTTCTCATGGAGTTCTATGCTTTATCCTCAATATCTGTATGAACGACGATAATATGAAAACGATGAATGATTGTACTGTGAATACTGTGATGTGAAGGCTCTTGGTTCAACAAGATGAATGCTCGCTTGATTGAATAGAGAAAAAAACCAAGGAGATTTTTTCCCTTCTCTCTCCCTCTCTCTCTCTTTCTCTCTATATACGATATATTTCTGGTTGGTAAAACTCTCACTTTTAATAGGGAAAGAATTTAGAGTTTTTCATTTGAAAAAACATTTTGAGAGAAGAAAAAAGAGAAGGAGAACTAAAACCAAAACCAAATGTACAGAAACTATCAAGTATTTGTTGGTTTCGCAAAAACTACTTACGAGTTTACTAATTGGCCCGAGAGTTGAATGAAAAGTTGCTGCGGCAAAATGTTGACCAGAAATGACAGGGAAAAATTGCAAAGTGGTTTCGCGGATTGTTTGTGGTCATAAATTTTTCTTTCCTGGTTTTGTTTGTATGTGTGTGTTTTTTGTGTACATGAGTGTGTTTTTGTATGTGGATGTGTGTCTTCTTCTCCTTCTGTCCGTGTCCCTTTGAAGGAGAAGACGACGGCGAGATTTAAGAGAAAAGATATTCCTTGTCGACGTTCTCGTTGTGGGTTCTCGTCCTCGCTTTTGCCATCGCTCTTTTGCAATTCCATGCAAAGAACTGACTGGAACTGTGGAGGAAAGTTTGGAAAGGAAATGGAACGATTTTGAGTCTTTTATATTCATACATTTCAATGTGTGTAAAGGGGCATCTGTGTTCGTAATTAAAGTTTCTTCTCTCTCCTCCTTACTTTTCCCTCCATCGTCGTCTTCATCGTAATCTGTTATCTTTTCTCTCTTCTTCTTCTTCTTCTTCCTCCTCATCGTCAGCTCTGTATTCGCCAGTCGCCCCAGTCTCGAGTTGGTTAAACACAGCAGTAGTAGCAGAAAACTATACATTATTTCTTATGTGCTTATAACTAGACTTATGCTATTGAGACTAGAAAATACTTTGCTACTTCCTTTTCTCCCCAGGCTCTCAAATACCGGGGAATGAGCCCAAAGTTTACCCACTCTCTCTCTCACTCCCTGGTGCTAATCATTTGTATACATCTTTCGCTCCTCGTTACGTAATACTCTAACACACATACACACACACACACATTCATACATACAAGTCTCGAGGCATTCTCCGTTTTATTTACTGCCCGGCAACGGCTACATTTTCAACTCACTTTGAAAACGAATCATGTGAGTGTATCTGGAGTATCTAGAATAATCGCGGCAAAGAGAGAAAGAGAGAGAGAAGTCCTTCTTTGTATCTCTTATCGCAACTCACACAACTTTTACAGTTTTCCCCGAGAAAACAGCACCAAATAATAATAATAATAGTACAAGTACGGAATGTATGTACGACGGACGACGCAAAACAAAATTCGGCCTGTTCAATGACTCCACATTGCGTATTTGTACAGAGCCATTGCTTGAATTCCTTCCATGTTGTATCAGTCAGTATGTTTTTGTTATTTTATCATGTGGAGTAGGGAGAAGCTTAATAGGTTGAGCCACCTCATTCCATAGGACTGTGTGAAGTGAATGCATGTGCGTATTTGTGTGTCTGTGTGTGTGTGACTGTGTGTTTTGTGAACTATTTGATAAAATTTGGAAAGGGAGGCTCGTAAATCCTTTTGTGAGAACTTTCTGATCCTTTACTTAACTCTTTATACTTGTGTCTATGTACCTGTATATGAGGTTGCTTTTAATATGGATTTAAACGGTCGAGATTTACCATAAGTTATTTCACGTTTTACCACACTAATTACCCAATAAATGGAACGATAAAACACTCGTTCTCAATTTGGAAACTGGACAGTTTCCACACTCATTTATTTTCTATCAGATGGCTCCTTTTGATTCAATGCTCAACTCCTTGTAAACTCTTGTCCGTGTGCGTGATTTTATGTCTATTCTTCCAACTATTGTGTCTTTGTTTTGTTTCGTTCATGTTCATGCAATCTTTGTTCTTCTTCTCCAAGTCATCTCCATCTTCATGTCTTCTCTCTGTTTTGCCATGGAATTCCAAGTCAAGTCAAGTCAAGAAGAAGTAGAAACCCACAGAAAATTCACAATTTATGTGAACCTCTCACACATATTTCATGCACACGTTTTCAAACTTTCCACACAACACATTGCCGTTGGAAAGCTATCGAGCTACTCTAATTCCTAAAGTAATGAAAGGTAGTTTCTATATCATTTGTAGGATTTCAATACTTATTCGATTATTCTCGTTTTATTAACCATCGCATGTTTCTTTTCTGTATCGAGTTGTTGTTGTTGATGTTGATGTTTTGGCTTGCTTGCTTCTCAATGGACGCTGTCCGGTCAGATCTATTGATCGCTTGATATGAAAGTGAAGATTTTGAAAATATTTTGATGTAAATTAGAAGCCAAACGAGGATGACGGCTGGAGGTTTTTGTACAAATGACCGAATAGCAAATAGTTGACAGTGTGGTCAAATATTTATGTTTGAGCAAATAACAGTTATGAGTGAGTGCGAGTCTTTGTGTGTAGAATATATAGAATAGAATATGTGTCTGTGTGTGTGTGGGTTCGTGTGTAGCCATAGAAATTTATATTTACCTGATTTGGTAATGTGATTATATGGAAGTTACTAATTGCCTTCCTTGCTGCATCAAACATGTGTTTCCCATCACGTGTCAGATAGTTTGGCGAGAAGCCACAAGGGATTAGCAATTTATTCATTAGTAATTAAGTAAATATGATTGGGAGTTGTGATAAGGGAGAAGGTGACACATTTCCACTGTAGTATTCGACTGTAAATAATAGAACAATTTACATGGAACTAATTACCCATTAAATTCCGTGTGCATTTTATGTTAGTGTATTAGTGTGTGTGTGTGTGTGTCGGTGTTCAATGTGTGTATTTGTGTGTACTCTGGAAAAGGTTTGAGTGTTATGAACATTGTGGTGCATGTCTGTTCCACATAAGGGTGGAGTATCTGTCTCCAATGTTTAAGTCATTGAATGTGTATGTGCTCCACCGCACTTTAATAATGTGTTCCAATGTGATTACATGTTTGATACATTCATACCTACCTACAATACACCTTCCACTACACACAATCACACACATGCATTCCTCCTTTCTCCCCACTTCAAAGTCATAGTAGTAATAGTAATAGTAATCGGGATATCTGTATGCACAATGTATGTACAACGTGTGTCTGTGTGTCTTCTGTCCACACAGTCTATTATTTATTTGGGACAGAAGGAAGAACAAACCAAATACTGGCTGACATTTGTCGAGCTAGATATTATCTCCAGTTTAACTATACGAACTCACACACACACACACACACACACACACACACACACACACACACCACTCACACTCACATAAAAACTGGACTCGCGCAGTATACTATCAAACGACAGCGAAAGCAGTGGGAAAAAACGAAAGGAAAAAAGCAAAAGCAAGCTGATGCTTTCAGTCTTGTGGGATTCGCATGAGTGACAGTGTAAACACACGCACACTACGCACCAGCAAAAGCAAAAGCAAAAGCACCAGGAGGAGCACACACACACACACACACACATGCAGAGTCCGCGTCTCCGCTAGGACTAGACTCGTTTATTTCTACCATCTAACGCGTAGGCTCGGAATCTTCTCACGTTCAATCTACAATCTACATCTCTCTCTTTCCCTCGTCACTTTCTTATTCAACTCTTTTTACCGTCATTTTAAGTTTAAACAAATCCCAAATTCCATTAGATTACATTTAAATTCAACATCCACTCACTCACTCATCCTCAGCTCAAATCCTACATGAATCACTCGATGAAGGGATCCTCCACTTTAATCCACAGTATACCTTACGATAGTTTTAATTCCATTTTAGGTGTACAAATTAATTGAAGCTCAATCTTGAGAGTAAGTATTGAGAAAACTTTGTTTTGGTTGCTGTCGGGAAATGTATTGAAAATTGCGTAAAATGTAAAACAAAAGGAAGTTTGTCAATTGACTTACTCGATATTTTGTTATTATTTTCTCTGGCTCTTTCTCTCTCTCTCTCTTTCTTGCTCCAGTTGAGGATTGGGAGGAAAAAACCACAATACAAGCCAATTTAGAGAATTACTAGTTTACTAGAGAAAGTGTGCACTGTGCAGGTAGGTTGAGTCAATATATGTGTATAATATATGTGCATATGCGTTTGTATATGGCCATACGTAAGATAAAAAAAGATTTAGGGGATGTGGGAATGTATGTTTGGATAGACGATGGTAACATGCATGGAAGTAATTTGTAGCTGCTGTCCGGAATAGCCCCCATAACAATAGAAAATGGCAGAGAATGCATATGAATGATTTGTTCTTTCTTTCTCTCTCTCTCTCACTCTCACTTTGTGTGGTACCCTCGTTCTAATAACTAGAGCAAGGAGAGAGAGAGAGAGAGAGATTTGCACAGTAGTTGCTCGTAGTTGGTGAGCTCAGATAAGATTGAAATTCTAAGGGAAAACGATTGGTATTGGTTATTGTTATTCAAAAGGAGTATAAAAATGCAAGTAATGATGCATAGTAATCCCTGAAAAGCTTTTTGCTCATGCAAGCTTCGATAAAGATTTCGATTACTTTTCTCGGGACAACCAACTAACAAGAAAGAGAGAGAGAGAGAAAAGCTAAAGAAAATCATGTTGGCATTGTTTTAGAAAAGCTAAGGAAAAACTACAGGAGGTAAAGTCTCTCTCTCTCAGTCTCTCTCTCTCCACCTTTTAACCTTTATCGGATTATGAAAGCTCCTTTATTCTCTCTCTCTCTCTCTTTCTCTCTCCCTCCATTTAAGCTCCCTGTGAATAAAACCAGAGCAATTCATGCATCGTCACAGTAAACACATATATACGTATAGATGTGGACTAGAACAGTATTAGAATTGTGTTGTATAATATCTGTAATAATAATATAATATCTGTATGTGGATTGTGGACTGTTTTATTCTCTCTTCCAGGCCGCACCTATGACACGATTTCATTGTCTTTAAACCGTCCCTATCCCAATTCTATTAAATCCTCACATTTATACGGCAGATATACATTCACAAGCAAGTGTAGACGGCTCACTTCTTTTCACATTTTATTTTTTTTCCATCATCCATCCATGTAAACTAGATAAAAGGGGGCAGGAGAAGAAGAAAAAAAAACCTTTGGGATTTTGGGTTTGGATGGCCAACGTCAAAGCAATGCAACGCGCAACACATTACACATTGAATTTATATGGAAATTCAAACATTCAAACAGAGTCCAAATAGATTTTACACTGCACGTGCGGATCTCAAAGCTCGGGCACATGCTTGTCAATGAAAGTGATTATACTCTCATTTTTTTCTTCAAAAAAAATAAGATTATGTTCCGCTCACGGCTGGATTTATGATTAAAAGAAGAGCGTGTCCTCGCACTATTTCTGTACTTGAAATGTACATACATAAATAGTACATTTGAATAGAATCGGAGAATTACATGGAGACTATCTGTATTTATTATTACCATTTTCTCATTACACACATTTCAATTGGAAATCTGGATTATATGAACGAACAAATATTGCATAATACATGCAGATTGACTGAGTACAAAATCCCAATGTCTTGTACAGTTCATGCTCAACTCTCAATTTATTTGTAATTTATATATTTAAATACATTAAAACTCTCTCTCTCTCTTTCCCTCTTGTTCTCTGTCTGTCTGTCTGTCTCTTGGCCACGAGTTCAAATTAAATTTATGAATAAATCCTTTCGCATTCCAAATATCCGGGCGTTAGGTCATCAGGATTCATCCTTCACCGGATCCCCTTAGATTGGTTTCCATAAGTCTATTCAATAGAGAAAGAGAGAGAGAGAGAGAGACTGTAAAATATATGGGAAGCTCATCGGAGTTGAGGGGGAAGGAAATTCTCGGAATTTCAAATGGAATAATTATTGACGTTAGGTACTCGAGCTGACTCTGATTTCCCACTCTCACTCTCACTACCACACTGCTTCTCCTCTCAGCTTGTTCAAATATGTACCCAAAATTTTATTTTATTATCATCCTGCACAAGTTTCCCTACACGTGACAGCTCGGATTCGGATTCGGATTCATTCTCCACCACCTTTTGACATTGATCAGGCATAATTCCCATTTCCCATCAACCCACTTCCAATTTCTATTGCCACGGATATATTGCTATTTCTATTGCAATGCGAGGGAAAGAAATTACATGGAACAAGGAAATCATATTTCATTCTTCAAATGATTCTGGAACACAATAAATACAATGAGATATTTGTACTGGATGTAGAATGAAATGAAATGAAGACACCTCTTTTTTTATAGCTTTTCCCTCTCGCATATACCAAGTTGACTGAAGTAGACAGATAGAGTTCACTCCTAATGCAAACAAATAGTGCAGTTGAATGACGATAATGAATGGCAATAGTAATCATAATCTGTGTGTATGTGTGTGTGTGTTTGTCTCGTCTCGTCTCTCTCATTAACTGTACTGGAGCTCCTCATGGATTCATAATGGTTTGGTTTCCATCCCAATAGTTTCGTGCTCGCCTCTCTCTCTCTCTCTCTCGCCATATCGTTCGTGTGCTCCGTGTGTGCGTTACTGAATTGAACTGAGAGGAACGCGTTGTTGTTATTTCGTATTGGAATGTGTCAGAGTTAAGATAGGAAAACTAAATTAGAATACCTGGGAAGAAGAGAACTAATAGAAGCTGCTCCAGAAGTCCATTAATAATATTATGGACGGAGAGATACCAACCAACCAACAAACCAACCAACCAACCAACCAACCAACCAACCAACCAGCCAACTTGACTGTATGTGTACATGAATTGTGGATTGTGTGAGAGTTGGACACGGACAGAGAGTGATTCCCTTGTACATTAGATTGATGTAACATCGGAGGATGGTGAATGTGGAGAAATATGTTTAGATGGATTGAGTCACGTCGTTAGAAAACACCCTGCCGGTTCAAAACAATGCTTCATTAATTCTAATGTGGATGGACCTGAGAGAGGATTATGGATCGATATGGCTCCTTCAACATTCACATTTGTTTGTATCCACAGACAATTTACAAAGCATAAGTCATCCTCAGAGAGAGAGAGAGAGAGAGAGAGTTGCTATAAATGGTAAAAAAAGTGTACAAACTACAAAACCACAGTAATAATAATAATAGAGAATGTGGAGAAGACCAAGGCAAAGGCGAAATGGAAGGGAGAGATGGAAAGAGAATTGAGAAGTGATCGTGAGAGATGGGAGGAAGAAGCAAAGGTAACGCTCAAGACAGATATTTGACTGTTACTGGAAACGAATGCAACGTGTACAATGTAGCGAGAGTCAGTCTCTCTCTCTCACTCTCTCTCTCTCTCTCTCTCTACCACTGTCTAACTCTACTGTCTACAGGGAGCGAGAGTGCGTGCAATCAGACAGAGTCCCTGCAGTTCGTTTGTATTCTCACCGACCTTGAAGCTTGTGATGGTATCAATTAGCATTAATCCCCTTCGTTCTCTCTCTCTTTCGTTCTCTCTCTCTCTCGTTCTGTCGCTTCCAAACACTCCCTCTCTCTTCCTTCCTTCTTTCCTACTTGACAACGGATAGCAATTTAATTATGTAATGCCTTTAGATTGAATCATTAAAATTTCAACGGCTTTTTAAGGCAATTTAGGATTTTTTCTTGAAGCTTTCCTGGATCTCGGATTTTGGATTCTGATGCTCACTCGTTCGTTTCCGAGTAGATTTCTACCAAAGTCTACCATCAAGAGTTGACTTTTGTACCCGTTTCCTGGCTGTAATCTATGAAATTGAAAAAGAAGATTTCTCTCAACTACGAGGATCTCTTACAACTTCCATGAACCATGTACATTTCCTCATCCTCTTTCTCTTCCTCTTACTCTCATTCCACATTGTACATTCTACAGATAGCTGTAGCTGTACCCCGTATTTGACTGTTAATTCGAGCCAGCCAGAGCTTAAAACCTAGTAAATCTGGTGATCTCATGGAAAAAGTCAGGTCACTACATAGTGAGAGTGGGTATAAATCAGACATGTGAATTGTAATTTAATGTAAACGCTCTTGTCACTTGGTGCACTTAACACTAATCGTCAGCCCATGTACAGTTCTAATTGTGACTAGACACGACGACCCCACACGGATCGTCACGCAGGCAATATCCGCTCTCTACCCCGAATCCTCCACACAAATACAGATAGAAACTTCATTATGATTCTCTGTTTCCTCCTTTCTCCTTCCAATACCTATATGTAGAGTTGTTTTCAGGAGTTCATTTCAAGTTTTCAAGGAGAACGGCAGTTGACGGAACCGAGTCAACTTACGAGGATGTTCATGATATTTACATATTCGTACATACAATAATATAAAGAATGCATGTAGACACTCTCGTTCCTTTCCACATCTTATTCATATGATATATAATTCAAATAATATATAAGGGTAAAAGACTCAACTCCTCAAGTCTGAATTATGCAGTTTTTTTTATTTAAAAAAAGAAAGAGAGACCCAAAATGGGTAAATATAAATTCGGGCAAGGAAAGTAAAAGTGATAAAAGTAAAAAGAGATTCCTTTGGGGATTTCTAAGGAAATTTGTTCTGTGCTGTTGCCCCATGAAATGAGAAAAAGGGTTCACAAAATATAGACATGTACATTTGCATTTCTTCACGCAAGCAAACCCTCATACGCCACACTCAACTCTCTCTCTCTCTCTCTCTCTCTCTCTCTCTCGCTCAACAACTTTGACACCCAGCAACAGTTCACTTCACCAACTTGTGTGGTGTGTGTCTGTGTGTGAAAGGATTATAAGTTTAATTATCTTTTCCATGTTATTTTAGTGTCTCGCTGGAGATGGAGATGGAAGGAAATAGATTGAATAGCATCTGCATAGTCTTCCAGTACTCGTTCTTCTTCTTATCATTATTATTATTGTTGTTATGTATTACATAGGTATTGTATCGTAGATAGGTGGGTATTCGTCTATTCGTAGACGACATATGAGTAGTGAGGAAGGCTGTGCATAGCATTTGCTCACTTAACCAATTCATCTGATTCATTCAGTCAGTGAATGTGAGCACGAGTCTCAAGTCTGAAATCTCAATCGTTTTGTGTTTTCATTTTCATATCCACCAATAAGGTGTGCAAGACCACGACAATCACCAAGTCTCTCTCTCTGTCTCGGTCTCTGTCTCTGTACATGTGTATTTGGAAGTAGGACGTGGTATGTACTTTATATATGGTCGTCTCTTGAAAATATGAAATTCCCGAAATCACAATGAATTCATACATGTGGCTCTTGTCATTTGAAGAATATTTTACCATCATTGAAGCGGATGTGTATTGATGATGCTTTCACTGTTGAGTGGCCAGGGAGAATGGGGAGAGCGAGCAAAGGAAATTCAACTGAAAGTGTAAAGTGTCCCTATGTATTACTTTTCTACTTGCACTAACTACTCATCGTTCTCGTCCTCGTCGTCATCATCATCATCATCATCATCATCATTGTCATCCTCATCGTCATCGTCATGGTTCCTCCAACCGTACTCATATGCACATATATCGTATATACATATATTCCCTCTATTTGCCATCTCCAACCATCCCGGCAATGTATGTCTAAATATGTACAGAGTTTGGAGTAATGGGGCTCTCTCTCTGTCTCTGTCTCTCTCTTTCTTTCTTTTTCACTGGTAGTCTCACTCTCTCTGAAATTTGGTGAAATTTCCTGTGTTCCTCCGTCGTGTTCAATGACGTACACAAACTCGACACAAAGTTCGAGATTATTAAATACTTTTACTATGCACTCCCGTTCCCGGGTTTTCTGTCTGAGTAGACAATAATAATAATAACTGGGGAGGCTCGTGAAAGAGGTGAATTTTCAAGTGAGTTCTTCAGATGGTTGGTTCCGTGGCTGACTGGCTGCCTTCGTTTCTTTCCTCACTCTCTCTCTATTTCTCTGTCTCTGCCTCTCTCTCTCTCCTTCCATGTCTCTCTGTCTGCTCCCTCCATCAAAACTTTAGCTTAACAATCTAGCTACAAATCTAAACTACACACACACACACACACACATACTACAATATACGCACTCGATACTAAATACTATAAACTATAAATACAATCCCACATTCGTTTCGTTTCGTTTCCCCGTTTCTCCTCCAATTCCAGTCAATGCCATACCACGATAAAGTCTCTTCTCTCCATCTCTATATATAAAGTCTACAATAAATTCAAAGCACACAATATGAATTCCACAGTTGGGAAATCTTTGTACGTTCACCGTCATAACAACCCCAAATGTGGTTTGGGTTCCGGGTTTTCTCATCATCTCATCAATGAGAACTTGTGAGGGGCGACATAGACACTGTCGACAGTAGTCGACCAACCATAGTCAGTCCCAGTCCTTGGTTGATGCTCACTATTTTGAGAGAGAGAGAAAGAGAATCTCTGAAACTGAATTTCTGAATCTGAATTTGAATTTGAGAGTTTTCTATATGATGCGGACTCTCTCTTTTTCTCTTTCTCTCTCTTTCTCTCTTTCTCTCTTTCTCTCTCTTTCTCCCTTGCTCTCTGTATGGATACGGATTTGAGATTCGGGGGGTAACGGGGGGTTGAATGTGATTAAAGAGGATTGAGTGAATGCATTGAGTGAAAAGGGCTCTTCGCACAAACAACGGAACCAAGTTGAGCTTTATTAATCACGGTTGGCGAACTAAATCAACCACAAATGGAAGGAGTTGCTAATAGGAATAGGAACAGCAGCAGCAGCAGACGGAGAGCAGAAGTGTTGGTGGCACAGTCAACGTGCTTTTCTTTCTTTCTTTCTTTTTCTCTTTCTCTCTCTCTCATAGTTTTCCATATGCTCCACAGCCTGTAATGAACTTATCTGTAATACCTAGAAAGGTAGTTAAGTTTAACCATGGAAAACCCTGGGATAGTTGTTCCCGAGTGCTTTATTTCATATAGACTTTTCTCCCCACCCATTGGATTAGTAAGTAGTAAGTAGAAAGTATAGACTCGACTCGACCCGTGTACTTATATCGACTAGACTTCTCTTCCTCTCTCTCTCTCTCTCTTTCTCTTTCTACGCTTCAGTACTGTCATTGTGGATGAACTCAGAGAATATTTTGATTTTATACACGGCAACTGTCTATATATGTACAATATGAGGAAGAGAGAGAGAGAGAGCAAGGGAAGGCTCATGTGTACATGTGAGTGAGTTTTAGGGCAAAGACGGAGAGAATGAGAATGGTACAAGTTTCGGAAACACGTCTCGTCGGAGTCTCCAGTAACAGGTGCATATTTTCCGAAAGTAAATAAAAACGGAGAGTGAGCGAAGAGAGAAAGAGGGAAAGAGAGCGAGAGAGAGAGAGAGAGAAAGGAGAAGGACAGGAAAGTAAACAATTGGAACTAGTAGAGCAGCAGGAGCAATAGGGAAACTTGTGAGAGCTCTCAATGTGGTTACATTACCATCAACTTTCGAGTCGTCCGTTTTCCTAAAGTGAACAGCACAGTCCACCGCGTCCATATATCTTTTTCTCTTCTCCTCCTAGTTTTTTTTACCCTTTGAATCCGTCGCTCAAGTCATCACATCAAAAACTTATCAATTACATATAAGATATAGAAGATCAACTAAGGGAAGAGGAAAGGGAAAAAAGGAGAAAGTAAAGAGAAAAAAAAATGTTTTTTTTTTATCTTTTATTTACTATATTTTTTCAATTGACTTTGACTTTACTCAGCCACACACAACTTTTGTAGTCAACCAACTCCAACTACAACTATAAAGACTGGAGACGGGAGTATATCGTCAATATACAGAATACAGAGCATAGAAGAAAAAACCAAAACCAGTGACCCAACTTCCAATTACAATAATTGTTTATTGGATTGAGGTATGGATTGAGATTCGTTTCGTATGTGCAATAATACATTAGATTTCCTGATTTTCCTCTACTTTCTTTCCTTCTTTAGTAAGTCTTTGAAACATTTTTGCTTTCCCTTCACTCTCATCATAAAAAATGTTACAAGAGAAAAAATATTGTCAAAGTCCAAGATGAAAGGAAATAAATGGAGAGAAACCCAAAAAATGTATATATAAAGTGTAGGCGGTGGAGAAAGGAATGACTAAAAAAAATGGCAAAGTTCCAGATCGAGAACCAGAAACAAGTAGAAAATAAAATAACTCTGAAATCCACATGATCTGAAAATCTTATATATTTCAAGTGTGAGTTTCTGCGTGAGTCTGAGTCTCTGAGTCATACTCAACTGAATTACCAAGATTTCCTTTGAGACACACACAGACCAACTTAAATTATGTATCATTTTTGTTGTCCTCGTTCGTTCCCTTCCCTTGCCGTAAAAAAAAGATACATTTTGCATGCGACTATTTGTTTTTTTGTTCGTCCTTAATATGGAATACAAAATCTTGCGCATTTATATGCAGGACTTATCTTAACACACAAAAATACAAACTACAGGCAGACTACATGTATTTATGATAGTACTTTTGTAATAATAATAGGCTCTTTAGAGTTTATCTATCCATTTCTATATGATTTACAGAGCAATATTGTTGAGTTGATATTGTCATTACAGTATGACTACGATAGAACTAAAACTCCAACTCCAACTCCAACTCGGATGTAGGAGAAATCTCCCAGTTTCCCCTTATTGCTAGACTCAGAAAACACGGGGAGAAAGTGAATGAAAGGCAGATTAGATTTCTTTCAGGAGATTGCCAAAATAAAAAAAAACGAATGAAAGTTGATGAAACTCATTTGAGCCGGGTTGACTGGTCACGCGGTCTCCCTCATTCTGATTGTGATGGGTTGGCAAGAGCAAGTGAGATGGACTTTTGTATATTTGTTCAAGCTTGGTCATCCCTCTTCGTCTCTCCTCTTGCCTTCCCTTCTTTATTTCTCTTTCTCTCTCTCTCTCTCTCTCTCTCTATTTTTCTCGGCCTTGGAATTCCCACGGGGGGAGGGAGAGAGAGAGAGAGCGCTTGTAGGAAAACGGTGACCAAAATTAGAGTAAAATTGCACTTTGATCTTGTTATTGTTATGGGATGAGGCTGATTGAGGGTCGCTCTCTGGAAACTCTGGCCCTCTTGGTTTTCCTTCCTTTAATGATTTGATGGTGACTAGTGAGGGGTGAACACACACGTTAAAAGTCTATTTGTTGGCAATTTCTCAGTCATCGTCTTCGTCGTCGTCACTTTATCTCATTCCCTCATCTTCGTTTTGATTTGGGTTTGATGTTATATTTCCTTCAAAATCAGTCAGTGCCAAAAAAAAATACCTTCAAATATCCAAGATCCAAAACCAAAATATCTATTCGTCACGAATCACGATTAAGAAAAATCAAGAGCCTTTTCTTCAACCTTGGTATCAATATGCCTTGGAAATATCCTGTAAACCACGCACCAACGCACGCACCACTTGATTTTTGATTAGGATATTCTCGACCCTCTTTCTTCTCTCCACTCAATGAAAAAAAATTCATGGAGCACTTTCATCCGTTATGAATATTATTATGAGAGCCAGATTCTGATCTTATTTACAACATTTACAACCACATGAACAAGTAATGGCTTTACGCTTTATAAATTATGCAACAGTCTCACACCAACACCAACACCAC
The DNA here is from genome assembly GCA_034699125.1 of Gisinianus flammeolus. Taxonomy (NCBI): domain Eukaryota; kingdom Metazoa; phylum Arthropoda; class Collembola; order Symphypleona; family Katiannidae; genus Gisinianus; species Gisinianus flammeolus. Next base: position 5,422 of record JAIUND010001933.1, on the reverse strand, counting down.
CAACTACCACCACCTTGCTCTATTTGAACTTCGACCGATTTGAAACGGAAACTTTTGTGCGAGTATCAGCAGAGAGAGAGAGAGACAGGGGGAAGGGAAGATGAAGGGAAAGTTAATGTGTGTAAGATATGTTTGTGTGTGTGTGTGGATAGTAAAAGAGAGAGAGAGAGGCAGAAGGGGAGAAAGAAAAGCTTATTTATTTAGTCTTTAAAATAGCTTGTCGAGCCTCTTGTATCTTGTAATTTCCTTCCCCAATCTCAACTCAATTTTGGAACGGATTAATAGAATTACAGGATTAACTACGTACAGAATAAACGAGTGAATGTTTGCGTATTATTTGATGTCGGTTTCTCTCCTCTTTCTTTCTCACTCTCCTTCACTCCTTCCAGTGTGTTGTTTTCGGTTTTTGGTTATTCGATCGTCCTCTTCCTTCCTTCTTCCCATTCTCCATTTGATGGTGAAAGTATCTGGTAGTTGTGAGGAAATCTCCATATAAATGCACGTGTGTGCATGGTCTTTAAGTAAATATATTGAGAGAGTGAGTGAGAGTGAGAGAGAGAGAGAGAGAGAGGATGGATGTGTATGTAAATAAACATGAGGGTCAGGAATATCTTACAGTCGATATGCATATGAAACTCCAGTGTTACGTTTATACATTGATACGTTGGTAGGTTCCCTCGGAAATTTGTGTGTTTGTCAGTAATTGTGAGAAATGTGAAATTCATCTAAATTTGTATTGGGTTGATCTATGAAGTGTAGACTAGAGTATGTGCTTACATGCACTTCCGATCCCGAAAACCATCAAGTCTACACTAGAAAACGACGAGGAGTCATTTCAAATTCCATGTGTAAAGACATTGAGGATTTCGTTGGTATGGGAGCTCGATTCCGAAATTCAGATATGTAGACCAAGTGTATCTGATTGTACATTGAGCACCAGAGAGAGAGAATTCGGGTGCGAATTGAGGAGAGAAGGGACGACTTCAATAAAATCTGTGGTTACTATCATCATGATATGGCATTATTATATCCCTAACAACTTTCATGAAGTTTTCCTTGTACTCACTCGTTTCGTTTCGTTTCTCTTTTCCTTTCCTTTCCTTTTACTTGCCGAGTCTATTCCTGTTCCTCCATCCCTCTCTCTCTTTCTCTCTCTCTCTCTCTCTCCGTTTCCCCTTTTCCACGGATCTCATCTCATTTAATGTGCATCATTGGCAATAAACACGGAAAGTCTACGTTTTCCACAAAAACTTTTCCTACCACGACAACAACTACCCGCGACTTATAATTAGCTTTCCTCTGGGTTATTTCTCGGTCCTCTTTCTCTCTTTCACTCCCTCTCTCTCTCTCTCCGGTTCTCTCTGGAGTTATGGCTCATCGCCGTGTACCAGACACGCTAATACACAGGACACACATACATTTCCCATCCATCTACATTGACACGTCCTATCAGCTATCAACTAGAGAACGGAAACGAGAAAAGAAGTTGGTCGGATGGCATTGGACATTCCAACTAAAAGGAATAAGGAAAAAAAAACAATACGGATACAAGTCCAAGTCTAACAATAAGCAGAAACTCTTGAATCTATGCAGAGGGTGAATTTTTAGATTCTGAAACACTTATTACAGTAGGTATCTGAGTATCTGTATATGGCTGTGTGTTTTTGGGTGTGTGGAGATCCAAAGTGCTTTCATTTTCTCACAATTTAACTTACTTTTCTGAGGTCGTAAAGTCCTTTCCCTATTTTCTTTCCCCTTCCCCAGTACAGACTACAGACTACAGACTACACTGTAGTCACTACAGACTACAGAAATCAGATATCCACCGACTACTTCGGTTTCGACTTGGACTTGTACTCGTCAATGATAGAATTTGAGACAAGTTTCCCTTCTCCCTGTGTAAATGTGAAATAGGAAATGGGAAATAGGAAACAGAAAATAGAAACAGACAGGAGTGTTTCCAAAAGATTCCTTTGAATGGACACGAGGAAGAGAAGTAACGAAAGAGAGCAGGTAAGAGAAGGAAAACGAGAGAGAGAGAAAGTAAAAGTCAAAGTCAAATTGGAAATTCTCTAACTTTTTGGTGTACCATTAACCACGAGTAACATTAAGCAAAACTAAATGACGGGACGTGAAATAAAACTTAATGAGAACTTAACTCACCTGATTTTACGACCGCCCATTACTTCCTCTCGTTTCTCTCTTTCCCTTCTCCTCGTCTTCATCCCCTTCTGTCTCTTCTGGTGTTCTACGTGTGTGTGTTTTGCTCTTTGGAAATGATTTTGCATTTAAACGCGACCAAGCTATTTAATCTTGCTTTATATAGCTGGACTTTTTCAACTTCAACTTCTCGACTACAAAGGGAGAGAAGGAACAAGAGTTAGACAAGAGTTAGCTCTGTATCTCTATGTATTTGGATAATTATAGGAATTTGGAGCTTGGCTATGTCTCATAATAATTAACCTGGTCAATAGAACATGAGTTGAGGTTAAATTCCCCTGATGAGTCCTCATAAAAATACATGACTTTTATTTAAGGTCACAAATTTGATTGGCAATGCCATGATGAGTAAACTTAATACTTATACCAAAACTGACGACGAAACCCATTTTAATTCGGAAATCATTCCTTTTCCTTTTCTTCCCTTCTTTTTTATCTTGTCCTTCTAAATAAAATTCACAGTTCTTGTAGAACTTGTAGCTTCCCAAGCATTCTAGCATCTTCTTATTATTGTCATTCCCCTCCAAATGAAACGTCAAAATTTTATTATGAATATTTTAAATTTTACTTGTTAAGTTGAAGTAAATGCTATTAATAACATTTTAAGAATCATATTACTGTCTTGAATCGTGGAATCACTGAGGAGAAAAAAGATAGCATTCAAATAAAAGTACAAACGTTTTGTGATCCTTTTACAAGAGTCTTCCCTGAAAATATGTGGGTACTTTGGGAGTACTTTGGTCCAAAATACAACATATTTCAAAAGGAGCAGAAGGGAAAAAAACAAGCATCATAGCTGTCTGGAGTGAGTATTTTAAAAATGAGTGAAGGAGTGAAGAAAAAAAAAAAAGTATGAAGGACAAGGACAAGGACCGCATCAAATCACTATGACTTGTTCAATTTAAATAATATTCTACTAGAGAAAAGGTTCAAGTGTATTAAAAGAAGGCTTGGAATTGGAAATATCTATACACAGAGATTTGTTCATTTGAAAAAAAGAGCAAGGAGTCTCTCAAAAGAACCCAGAAAAAAGAAAAGGTAAAGGGCTCGTACGTTTTTTTCTTCTTTCTCCTCTCTTTTTCTACCGACTCTAAATCCTAAACCTAAACCCAATGACTGTAAAAAGAGAATTTAAGTTGTAAGGTTTAAACTTATGTGTGTCTCTCTCTCCATGCTATGCTATGCTACTAAGAAATCCATCCGTTCATTTCATTTTTCTCTCTCTTCCAAAGCTCTTTGCCTCTTTGGCTCTCCACACTGTGAAAAAGTTCAACCTGAGGATTTGCTTTGGATCGCTGGAAATTCAATCTGGCTAGATGAATGGGAATGAGAAAATGTGAACGCCCATTATGTTCACATTTATTCTCATGTGTGTGACAGGTCGAGTACAATAACGTACACATAATACTGATTGCTCATTCAGTTTCATTCACTTCCACTTTACAAAGCATGAATAGTGTGTGCCCCCTTCATTTATACACCCATAGGCCATCCTTTCATCTATGTACATTCTACATACAATATTCTACACACATACATAACTCCATATGTACATGTTTTCTCTCTCTATAGCTCTGGCTCTGTGTGGTGTGGACAATACTTGAAGAAGGAGACGAGAAAAAAACGTCCCTTAAATGACCTACACAACTAAACTACAACTACATTCAACATACACACATGGACTTGGTAATAATACGAAACTCAACATTTATGGATGTTCTTCACATTGTGGAGCGACACTTTACATAAGGAATGGAAATAAAATGGAAAATGAAAATCCAAAGCTGTCTGACGGAACGCTTAAAGTTGGACAATACAAAGTAAATGGTTGCGATACGATACTACACGTACACACAATAGATATTTCTATGTGTGTGTATTGGATTTCATTTGACGGATACCAGCAGTTGGAAAGAGAGAGAGAGAGAGGGGGAGTGAAACCATATACAGTATTCGTACAAACTGTTTTCATTGAATGGCAAATGAATGTCAGTATTTTCCCGTGAGTTGCTCGTAATTCCTAATACTCCTTCATTCTTATCCTCATCGTCAGTTCAGCTCAATGCACTTTCGACCATCGTTCATCGATACTCCCGTGTTGTTGTTCCTTGGCCCATCATCATCCTCATAATAATCATGGGCTGATTTGGGTGCCCCTTTTCCCTTGAAACGGTTCAGGAAAGGTGAGGAGATAATTCTTGTACGTTTAGCCTTTTACACACACACTACATAGATAGGAAATAAATATTACATAGTATGTAATATGTATATTTATTAGTATTTATTTTCCCACTCCTATTTGAAAAAAGGTGAATCTGATATGTACGATATATCGTACAGGGTATGTATGTAATAGGGGAAAAAAGACTATAACGCCCCAAATATGCATTCAGTATAGGCAGCCAACAGGTCGACGTTGACTCATTTCATCTTTAACATTTCCAGCGTATGTATTTACATGTGAAAAATCCCATAGGTATGTACATTTATAATATATAAACTATATCTGCATTTCCTTGTCTCGCTCCCCATTCATTCAGGTAAAAAAAAAGTGAAAAGACCAAAAGGAAGGCAAAGTCTCTTCGTTGGTGTTTCCCCGTGTGTTGATAATACAAATTACGTAACTGGGACGAGTATGAATGAATAAGCCCCTCGGCTAATCGGTTTTTGGTGTGGAAAAGGAAAATGAGATGAAAAGAAGGTGAAATGTGTGTGTGTTGTGTTGTTGCATTTAACAGGCTACTGATTATCAATGGAGTATAAACGGGTCGAGTTGACAATGGACTCAATTTTAAAATTCATACTTGGGAGAGAAGATCCCATAAACAAAACTTTTGTTCAACCATCTACAAATTGGAGACAATTGATGGATGTAAAAGAAACACGACCTTGCCTTTCCATTTCCATTCTCTATCTGCAAAAGTAGGACCTACAAAACAGCAAGAAGCGCACGAAGAGAAGGAAAAAACGACAACAAAAAAAAAACGAGTATCGTTTCATTTCTTTGGAGAATTGGAATTTTTATTTTTGTCCGTCTTTTGTGTGTACCTTCTTAACTTTTCTTCTTATGTTATTATTCTGTATGTACTCACTCATGTTCACTCCTCATATATCGTCTCTGCCTTGAGAGAATGAGAGAGAGAGAGAGAGAGAGATAGAGAGAGGGAGAGAGGGAGAGAGGGAGAGAGAGAGAGAGAGAGAG